>JAVQJS010156799.1:0-10842 GCA_036024795.1 Galaxias rostratus
TATTGTACAAAGTTCTATCAGTATCAAACCACTAGATGTCAGCATTTCAGTTACTTACTGAAACTTCAGTAAGTAAAACTTCAGTTTCATACAAACTTGACCTGTTCTGGAATTATTAAGTTTTTGATATTATCTGTCTTGACATAATATCTACCCTACCTAAATCCCATTAGCAAATAGAAATCCTTATGAAATCTTGTTATCACAGATGATTTCAACTTTTAGGAAATTGACAGTAGTAAACTTGTGGATTTGCCAATGTTATTAAAGAAGTTTCCCATTGACTACCGTTCAAATCAGAACCTTTGATTTATGTTTACATATGCTAAAATTGTAAGAAAATTGCCATGCTTTTTCATTTAATTTATTTTTGTAATGCGGCATTCACAGATCTATATAGGTAAAGAACATCTTAGTTTTTAAAGGTAAAAACAAATAATTTAAACGTGGAATGTGTTCTGCATGCCTGTAACTATGCACGTTTCTGCTGCATTGAAACTTAATACAACGGCGGCTGCAACGTGTTTTTGTTGGTTAATGGGGTAAAAGGGCATGTTGCTGCTAGCTCTATAATTAATGTAATTAACTTAGTTCTAATAATGAATACAGGTTAGTGTTATGAACCTACGTGCTTGTAAATCTGTTTTTAAGCAAAAACAATCTTTTGACCTTACCTGATACTTGCTTATGTCAGATGTAAAACGTGAACGTGAGACGACACAGTCCCCTTTAAGGTGAGGACATGACCAGCAGATGAGTTAATTGCTACTTGTTAATTCAGCAACGTTTGACTTTCACATATGTCCTCTATGCACAGCAGGTTATATTTTCAAAGTTTTAATAAGCATTTCGCTCTGTAAAATCTATGTCCGACTATCCCTGCATACTAGTGATGGCTTGTTTAACGAGATGTCTTGGCCTGTGAAGAACTGGTATAGGTACTGCAGCAGTTTGATCGAGTAAGATCTTGAACTTGAAATCCAATCTTGAGAGCTGACACGGATACCCTCAAACCTACATACACATTTGTGAGAAAGCCAGCACGATGACGGTGTTAAGTTGACTGTAGAGCACATTCTCTGTTGTCTCACGCAAATGAACGAATAAGAAAGAATGTTAAACTCTCCAAATATACATTATAGCGCTTTTGTCTTCAGTCTAGCCTACGGCGTGTCAGAAAACACTTGCACCCTTAAATTTAATCTGAATTTGTATTTATTTACACATGTCTTGGTATTCACCTAAAAACGTATTTATTTTACATATTAACACAGTTCTAGATATAAATTGCACAACAGTACAATAATAATACGTGACACTTGTTGCACATTGCATTGTTATATATACATATAAATGGGAGCATATATTTTATGCTAAACATGTTTAATCCAGAGTATTTGACAACATATTTGTTGGTGTAAAATAATAACAACCTGACGAGGGCGGCAATACATTCGCGCGTCCAGTCCGTCACCTAACAAGTAACCCAAAGAAAGGAAAGGAAGAACTGATGGGTTTGGTCAAAATATGTGAGTGTGTAAACCAAGCCTTGGTTGCTGCAGAGATTCAGTCCTTACCTGACACCGTTAATTCGCGTAGACTAAGGGTAAATCCTGCGTTGGCAACCAAGTACTACTAGCTCATGATTGTTCTCTAAGAAGGTAAGTTGAATGTCATTAGCTTACTACATGACGTTTTTCTTCTCGAGTCTTTTCAAGCCTTAATATTTTAATTTGCGTGGTGACATACATTTGACCTTACCTGAAAGTAAAATGCACTTCAAATTGATGATAATGATGTTAATTAAGGGGGAACCCTAATCAGGCTGAAGTGTGCAACTCATTCCAATGTTGACAGTTGTCGTGAGCGTTTTAGACAGCTTTACTAGCTAAGCTAGCTAATGGTTGGTAGCGACCACTTCCTGTTACTATTCATTAGGCTTGTATTTTGAATAATAGTGACAATAGTAAGTGTTGTGATTGAGCTGTCAACTTATTAGATTTCGTATTTGTTAACCTTAGGATACGTATAAACGATCAGTTTGCCGAATTAAACTTCTTGTTGATGTTGTTGTTGTTGTCGCTGTTGGTGTTACATGCTACACAGTCCCTTCATAGACAGTTCTGTTTTACAAAACAGTTGTGTATTTATTATATATTTTTTATATATGCTCCCTGAGAAAAGCGTCTTAGTTACTTCAGTGGCATTAGTTGGACTCTGTTCAACTAATTTTGTATGTTTATTTATATTGGCTATCATTTTCGAAAATATGATTTCATTTTGAATACTTCCTACTGTTTTGTGTAGATCTGTAACATAAAATTTAATTTGAATTCAAAGCAAATGTTTTCGCAATGGGGGCTGAAAAATATTTTAAGTGGGGCTATTCCATATTCAGTCAACTTCATATATATATATATAATTAAACTTAACTGCAGCCCACATTGTTCTGTGACATCTTTAGTTTTTTACTTTAGTTAATACATTCCAATTGTAACGTGAGGCACTCTTACACAATAAAAACTTACATAAGTCAACTATAAAACCAAATGGGGTAAAGGGATTAGTTTTTATGGAGCATAGCCAGAGTATTCGAAAAATCTTGTGTTATGGTCTTCCTCAGGTAGGTCTTGATCATCTTTAAAGTAGAGAAGTGTAGCAGCTTCCATTGAATGCTTAGTACTTTGTGACAGATGCTTGTCTTGGCTCTTCTCAAGGCTATCTGACCTGACGTTTACTGCTTTATAGATTGAATAACTCCGCATCATACTACAGCTGTTTTATAGCAGCCTGTTTTCTTCTTAAGACTGCCCAAATTATTGAGCTATGTGTGCTGCAGATGGCGTTTACAACCCCAAACGTGGATATATTAATAATGAGCTTTACACAGATTGTGCGGGTCCATTGTGGGGTTGCTTAAACAGCAGAGGCTGTATGAATCTTATGTGGGATTGCCAATGTCCACAGTATGCCTACAGTTAGCCAATGTTTGTTGTTGCACTTTCATATATGTTTGACTGTTTCCTCCCAGGTTATTTGACACAGCGCGGTTTCATGATGAGTGGTTCCCAGTGGGAGGTCCCACCAGAGCTATGCTGTCGTCCCATGGCCTTTGTGGCTCTGACAGGCCTGGATGTGACTTACAACGCAGTGCATCGTGCGATTTGGGATGCTTTTTGCGTAAACCGCCGCGCAGACCGGGTGCCTATCTCCTTCAAAGTTCTGCCTGGAGACCATGAATACCCCAAGTGTCGCACTAAGGTGAGTTCAATTTAATTGGGTATTATGGAGTACGTTTTTAAATGTAAATAGAGAAAATGGTACTAGGAGAAAACTCAAAGAAACTGTTTGACAGACCCAAAGACTCCTGAGATGAGAACTCCTTGGAAAGCATAGTTCACTTAGGCCCATCAACAGGGACAAAGGTTGACAGGGAGTCCTAACAAATCCTCACAGCTCTTTGCACAACGCATCCTCTCAGTGCATCAGACAATCGCTGATTGGTTGAACAAGTAGATGTTCGCTAATATTTTTTCTTGTATCCAAACAAATTAAAATATAGATGACACAATGAACTGGAGCAGATAGGCTGATTTTAAATTTGATTAGTGGTTTTCTATGCAGGTAGCTTTTAGTCTACATAGTATAACCTGTTTATATTGGCCCATGTGTTGTTTGATAAACTGTATATACAGTACTTTGGTCAGCTCGGTTTGTTTAAACGTTTTCTATCAATAAACTTGATTTGATTTAATATAAGAAAATATGCAGTGATCAACCTTCGGTCTCTTTGTTTATACTTTTGCGGTACATTGCCGTGTCTGTATTTCTTCTACGGATTCTTTACATTCGGGATTACTGAATTTTACACTGCTACCTTGTGGGCCAGTTAAACTTGCATTGAAGTATATAGGCACACTGCTGTATGAACGTAAGTGCCAAACCAATGTTAACATACGCTATCACGCAGAAGTTATAAACCAGGCTTGAGGTAAACAGATCAGTTCTTAGGCCAGTTTGAGCAACAAGTTAATCAAATGCCACTTCATGAACACTTCATTTCATGTTGGCTTGGTTGTAATATGTTTTTTTTTACCTTTGCATCTCACAAGTTCCTGTTTGTGTGGTGGCTAATCTGTTCACATTGTGATTTTACTATTCAGATATCAGTAACTTCTAAAGCACATCTTTTATTTGTATGCTTAGTTTTTGTGACATTTAGGTACATTCACATTAAAAGCACCATACTTTTACACCAAAATCAACATAATTTTGTTAGTTGATATGGATGTGTCAGTGAAAATCAAGCTGACTAATGCCAATGGACAAATAAAGCAATATTTTCGGATATGTTGGATTTTTTTGGGATAAGAGTTGTAGCACCGTGCTATAGCCATGAATGGGCTCTTTGTAAAGTGAGATTAGAAAAATGGAGTTCAAACAAGGAAAGCACCCTGAAGGATGCAACCTGTGGAAGGGATTTTCACCCTGTAGAAACGACTGTTCTTCATGGGGCATGTGTCTTTTCTAATTGTCTGATTGGTTGCATAGATGGGATTTGCTGAAAATAAATAATTTCAGAATTTCGTCAGGACTGGAAGGTCATTTATGAGGTAAAACAAGGGAACCAAATACATATGAAGCAAATTCGTTACATAGTGCAAATATATAGTATGCTATCTTGTCAGACTTTCAACCCACACACTGATATAGCCTATTTTTGTGTAAATTGATTCCCAACCAATGGTATGGTCATATTTGTCCCTTGGCACTGCAAATCAGTCAAAAACCATCTTAAGTTTTTTTCTGCAACTAGAGGCTGACCTATTGGAACACACCAAGTAAGCAGCAGGGAAATACCTAATTTGGCTCAGCACATGAGTAGAAAATATCAGCATAATAGCAAATGGTAAAATCAAATAGCACAATTGGTGCTAGACAGGTGGAGTTATTTCAGCAAATACCCTATATAACAACCTGACCATTTAGTACAGGAGTATCCAGTAAGGTATCCAGATTAGAATTGTATAAATAGCAAAGGTAGATGAGCATTGATGAATGGTTCAGAGGATTCGGAAGCTCTGTCTGATACAAAGTTGCTAATGCAAACTTTGCCCCCTTCACTTTCTAAGCGTACTTCGTATGAGTGGTACATCCCGAAAGGTGTGCTGAAGACAGGGTGGATGAACAAGCACTTGAATCTTGTGCCAGCGCTGGTCGTTCTGTTTTACGAGCTTGACTGGGACGATCTTCAGTGGAAAGAGAAACAATCGGAGTGTGCCACTAAAGTCGAGATTGTCAGGTATGCTAGCGTTTGTTGAAGACATGCTTTAAACTTTCACACATCTTTAATTTTCCCATATTGCTTTTCTTCCTGAAGACTGATTGTTTATAATGTATTATTTGGTATCCCATAGCCCATGTTATTGTTTTCCTGTTAGGACTACACAGGTCCTGTTCAAGTTGGACAACAAGAACAGCTTGATTTAAACTTGGAGTGCATAAATCAACACTTATTTGAAGTTAACATGTTTTTTTTTTTATTTGTGAAATCTTTATATATAGTGCTGAAGACATCTAAATCATGGTTGCCCAAAATATAATTCTCCCCTAGTGCCACTTGTGGCATAATGATTAGTAGTGAGTAAATGACTGTTGGACTACAAAACACAGTGCTTGTTTTCACAAATGCGCAGTGTATCATCACAAGTTTTAATCAGAGGGTTCCAGCTACATTCTGTGCATAGGTGCAGAGCAGGTGTTCAATAAACAGGTTCTAAAGTTTGTTTTGCAGTCAGGTGTCATTTTATTGTATATTTCTTAATATCCTATTGATACTAAATAAGTGCACTGTCCCCCCATCGCCATCCCCCCCTCTCCTCTCCCTTGTTTGGACGCTCTCTAGGGCCAGCCTGCAGGGAAGGAACACCAAAGTGGCTGTTGTTCTGATCCAGAAGAAAACTCCTTTACCTCCAGGTTCCTACTCACACATTCACTGCAGTTGGAAAAATTTCAAATGATTGTCAGGGTTTTGCGTTTCTTCATTTAAAATACAAAACGTGCGACTGTTGTTCTAGCATTGAATAACGTGTCTGTGTCCGTGCAGGAGAGGACCTGGTCGCCTCAGAGAGAGCTGCTTCTCTATGCAACTCATGCGATTTGTCCGGCAAGTCTCTGTTTGTCCTGCCTCAAACTGACCACCTTGTCGGCTACATAATCAGGTAGCGAGTCTAACCTTATATATTTATATTTCATCATATTAATTTTTATTTGGCGATTGGTGTTATTTGGTAAAAAATACTTTGTGAAATTGTCAGTTTTTCATCATTGGGCTGGGTTATTAATGTGTATTCCTTCTTATTTGTCTGTTTGTCCGTCTGTATTTGTGTAAATTCTCCCAGGTTAGAGAATGCCTTCTATGAGCATGCTCAAACTTACTACTACACAGAGATCCGAAGGGTTAAATCTCACAGGGAGTTCCTCAACAAAACCACTCATCAGGTCAGAGTGCTCTCACATATCGGTACTGTCTGCTCCTACAACCTGGACAGTGCCTAAATGGTCGATCTTATTTTTCTTTCCATTTCCACATGTTGTTGTAGCTGCTATTCGTCAGACATCAATTCAAGATTGCCTTCTTTAGCGAGCTCAAACAGGACACACAGAACGCTCTCAAGTAAGAACTCATGCTTGACTATAATGTTGCTGTGTTGTCGTAATTTACATGGTTGATTGTCCCTGGCATTAATGAGCAATATTAATTTACTGTTCAAAATATTTCCCAAAATTGGCATGCAAGATAAATATTTGTATTTGGGGTGCTGCATTAAAGGACTTGTTGAGTTTTATTTTAGAAAATCATCACAGTAGTGGAAATGCATAGTTTTTTTGCGTGTGTGCGTTGCGGCCGGACTCCGTTTTACTTGGTTCATGGTTGAGCAGCTCACCTTCTTCTGTTTGATGTTAACATTGCGCATGCTCATCTGTAAATACAGTGTGTGCCCTAAATAAAAAAATGTCCTAGGTTGGTAAATTACACGAGATTACGTTGTTCTTGCCCTTTATCTGTTTACAGAGTCTGAGGATCTTGACTCATTAACACATCTCTCTCTTACAGCCGGCAAAGACATGCATGTCTTTGTGGCAGTGCTATCATGCCAACTCAGTAACTCAGTATATTCCACATGCCACACTACAAATATGTTGCTGGGATTGTAATCCTGACTGTCATTTGTGGAAACAGCAACACCCCCTCTGTCATATTGGCTCACAGACAGAAAAAATGCCAGAGTGAATAGTAGAATGACACATTTGATGAAAAAGGCTAAAACATTCAATAAAAAAAAAAAATAGGACAACACAAAAAAAAGTTCCACAGTAGACTGCCCAGACGGTTTATGAATGTTTAATCTTTAATCATTTATAACTTAAAGGTGTGGGTTTATTTTTTTCTTTCAGATACTACAGGACAGCCTATAGCTTGGCACATGAGCTAAGAGCCCATGAGACCAACATGTTAGAAATAAAGACCATGGCCGGATTTATTAACTACAAGGTTTGTCTGTGGGTGTTTCTATCCATCTACGTCTGTCAAACAAACATAGATTTACTGTGAAAACATTACACACAAATTTGTACTTTCTGTGTTCAGATCTGTCGGCTGTGTTTCCAACACAACACGCCTCTGGATGCGATTGCTCAATTCAGGAAGCACATTGATCTGTGTAAAAAGAAAATCGGCAGTGCAGAGTTGTCCTTTGAGCACACTGCATGGATGTCCAAACAGTAAGACGTGCACCCTCACACTTCTGTTTTGGAGAAATGAAACGTGAAAAGACTTGGTCATATCTTTATCATCAAACCCCAACTTGACAAAAATGACAAACTGTCTGTATTCAGGTCTGTGCTGCACTGCGTTAAGGTCTTAGAGGTTAAAGGTCTGCTTTAGGGGGTTTTTTTTATTTCAAAATATTTTTTTCATAAAATACAATAACTAGTTTGATCAAATGGACAATGTTATGACATACATTATCAAATGTCATATCTGCTGCAGCCTAGTTGTATTCACTGTTGGTTTTCATGTAGAAGACTGTGACATTTGGTGGATGTCAATCCACTGGGCCTTATGCTCGTTCTCCTAGCCTATGACACCCCGTCAGCTGGATACCCCAAAACACATGTTAACTCTGCTTCAACAGGCTAGACAGTTATCATTACACTATCTCACAAATATTGTAGATCTCAAATTTTCCTCTTCAATAATTCGCTCCAGACTCAGACACATGCCATTTAATATTATGTTTATCTTAAATAACTGATTCTTATTTTAAGGATTTTACTTGAAGAATGTTGTGTGCATTAATGGGCTCTTTGTTGTCTGATTAGACAGATTGTTGAGTCCAAACAGGGGGACCCTCCCATAATTTTTTGGCTGGATATTTTCTCAAGACCCTGGTCTAGTTACAGTTGAAAGGCCATGGTGGAGCTTTTTGATTAAAGATACTAGCAATTCAAGTGAAGCACATCAAATGTATTCTAAATATAGAATATTATTTACTAATTGGTTAGACCCCTAATGGTCATGTCCGGACAGGGGTTCACTTCAAAAGGTTTTACTGTCAAAAATTATTGGAACTACGGGACAATTTCATTTGAAGATGAGGAGTGCTGGAAACTTCTGTGCCCCCATTTCCACAGTTGGGCTTCTGTCACACACATTGGTTCAACACTCTTTATTTTTTGTATTGAAGGTTTCAGTCTTTTGGGGATCTGTTTGACGAGGCCATCAAGTTAGGCCTAACGGCTATCCAAACGCAGAACCCAGGCTTCTACTACCAACAGGCAGCCTGCTACGCCCAGGACAGGAAGAAACTGTCCATGGCGCTCTGCTGCCAGGTATGCACACGGACACACCCGGTCAAAATAATGACAGAAAAACATTCGATTAATATCACCATCTTTGGTCTTTCAGCCTGGAATGAGTTACCCTTCTCCCGACCCTCTGGAGATGCCCACTGGGTCACTTGACTTCTACGGTCAGAGAGCGTGGCGACAGGGACACCAGAGTGAGAACACACATGCACAGCACCATTTTTACTTCCATATTCAAACACACCAACCTTTTGAGCAGATTTTGTAAAAGTTTTTTTTCAGTAATCTAACATTTGAAATAACCTCTGTAGCTTTATTGCTGAAATTGCCCTCATTGCTGAATTATTGTAATAATAGAAGATGCTGATTTTTCTGTCCTGTAGGCATTGATCCTCCAGACACAGAAAAGGAGAAAACCGGGATCCAGGCCCTGCAGGTCAAGGAAAGAGACTTGCCACACTCTGTAAGCACACACACACAAGACATGCGCACACAGACCCTCAACACAGAAAGAATAGGAGTTATATCATGGTTAAAAAAAAACTCAGACAAAAGAAATAAAGATGAAACACAAATGATTCTTGAAATAACTAAACTGTAAATTAACTTAATCCTGTTTTAGAGATCAGTCAATACTTACGTAAATAGATTTGTGTAAAAGTTCCTAGAAAACCTTTTTTACCTGATTATTCCTGATTTATTGCATAGGAGCTGATTATTGCCCTACTCAGTAATGCTGTGGCCCAGTTCAAGAAGTATAAGTGTCCTCGTATGAAAAGTCACCTCAGTGAGTATTGAAGTGATCAGTCAATCAAGCCATAACCAACTCGCCCTTAAGGGGACGCTACTAAACAGTCATATTTGTTTTGCTTATATGTATAGTATATGTTCAAAAATCAACTAACCACCTGTTTCTTGTAACGTTTCTAGTGGTACAGATGGGCGAGGAGTATTACCAAGCCAAGGATTACACCAAAGCTTTAAAGTATGTCTAGTTTTCTTGATTGGTGGCCGGAAATGACAAAACATTTCTGGCAAACTCTTAATTTTATGCAAATGTAAATAGCTTGCCTATGTCGGCAGGCTGTTGGACTACGTGATGTGTGACTACCGTACAGAGCGATGGTGGAGTCTACTCACTGCCATTTTGACCACAGCCTTGCGCTGCTCCTACCTGATGGCTGCAGTTAAAGACTACACCGCCTACAGCATGGAGCTGCTAGGACGAGGCAAACACACACACACACACTTTACACATCCCTATGGGAACTCTGTTGAATTGGATCAAACTTGATTGAACTGTGCTTTAAAGATACCAAGAAAAAATATTTAATTTGGCCATCAACTAATAAGATACACTGTAGATACATGCAAACAAGAGTAAAGTGAAAAGCACATCAACAATAATTGTATATGTCAAGATGTTTAATTGAACGGTATCTGTGAATTAAACAATTTTGCTACTGTTTTATAGTCGTAAAATGGCTAAACTAAACCTAAACAAAATTATACATGCATTGGGAGTTTGCTGTCATTAAAGACAGTCGTATTAAAGACACTTGATCAATGTTTAATCAAATGTTTAAATATGTGTCTCTTAAACAACCTCTGTCAATCCCTTTAGCCTCTACTTTGAAAGAAGATCATAAATCCAGGATTGAGAAGAACCTAATGAAGGTCCTCATGGTAAGTAGTAAGCTAAGTGAGACCAATGACTATCCATAGATTGAACATTTAAGTTCAAAGTGTTTTATTTGTCAAGTGCACAGTATAATACAGGATCATTCTGAGCATGGCAGGCAGCAACTACGTAGAGCAGAGCCTAAATATCTATACCAGAAATATAAATAATATAAAAATAACTAAGATATACATATGTACAGATGAAGGATATGGACAGTGGGAATTGGAGTACAAAATATTTTAAATATATAAAGTGCAGGAGTGTTGATGAATATGTGCATAGGATTG
>JAVQJS010156801.1:0-50789 GCA_036024795.1 Galaxias rostratus
TTAATCTTGGCTGATCAGCAAAACTCATAATTATGATGGACAATAAATCTGTTTTTTTACCATTGAATTCCTGGGTTATATCCATGGTAATTCTGTCTCTGTAAAGTCGAAAACGATTAGCCTATTTCACATGCATGTGTCTACCTAGTCTCTGTGGTCTGTACACACAAATTAAATATACACATATGTATATACACATAACATGTGTACACTGATCCATGACATCTTTGTCATTGTATTATAAGTTTAACACCTATTAATCACAATTAGCTGAATTAACATCAAAATACATTGTAAGAACAAAGGTCTCAACCTCTGTATTATTGCACTTGTGTGTGTGAACATTTCTTAAATGGTTAAATGGTTAAATGGTTAAAACATTTTGTTCACTTATTTTCAACAAAAACTATACATTTGGGGAAATGTTTGATAATTAAATAAATATAAATCACTGCCACATTAATTTATTTGCCCAGTGGAGGTCACACAAACTGTGGCCTCTTTGTTATGGTTATTCTCACTTGGGGTCAGGCTGGGTCATACTGAGGAAGAAACAATGAGGCTAAAGGTTCCCTATGGGGACCAGCTTTAAGCCTTCTACACAGCCTCTGAATTTAGGCATTTGGGCATGGGCTGCTTTTACGGTCAAAGGGTTTGCTTTACATTAAACGAGCAGCTATGTGTTTTGAGAGGAGGGTCTGAAATTAACCCCCAACTAAGTATTGCACAAGATGCGGTTTTTGCAAATTGGTGTAGCCGATTCTTTAGTGGGGCCTACACACTTGCCAGAAATTTGTACTCTAGGTATTGTTAAGAGAGAATATACAAATACAACAATTTCATATTTAAACACACATACATAAATATACATTATTGGACATTTCGCAAACTTTCAAATAATCAAACAACATAAAATCATTTGGGCTGATTGGGCCTCACATAAAACAAGAGGCAGATGCTCCTTAATCAGAACAAAATCACAAAATATGAATGATTACGACTGCAGTCGAACAATGATCTATCCATTGTCAACGTGCATCATTTGTCTAGAGGTGAGATTACCAACAAAACTCCCATGTAAGTCTCTTTGAAGGCTATTGTCTGCTTTCCTCAGGCATTCAAAAATAAGAGATTATGGTGTCTTTAAATTAGAAAACAAAACAAAAAACTTGGTTCATGAGTTAACTTTGACATAATGTCTTCACGTTATTATACTTTGGCAAAACAAAAACAGTTATCCTAGATAAGTATAAGACTTTGCAAATTTGCTTTGACACAAGATTCAAAACGGAATGGAGGAAAAAACATATTTGTCATGAAAATGTGCTTGCCACCTTCCTCACATGTTCTCAGCCATCACTGTCATACTGAAATTAAATGCTCTTCCTCTTGTTTCCTTTGAAGTCATAGAAAATGTAGGAGGGGTGTGAACTTACCCCATGTCTCATTGAATCACTCTCCCCTATACAATGTCAAATACAGTTTATAACACATTTCTCTAAACAGTTTTTTTTTGGTGTGTTGCGATTAGAACCTTGAGATATATTTTTCTCTTATTCTCTATATCTGAACGAGAGACGGATTTCCTGTACATTGCCCTCAAAATGGAAATGTGTTTTTAAAAAATGTTTGCACAGCATAAAAAGGGTTAAAAGTCACGTGGTAATGGTTAGTATCATCACTCTAGGCTATAAAAAAAAGTCTATGAGAAAGAAAGAGAGAACAAAGCAAACAAAACTTATATAAGAGGCCACCGGGCCGTCGTTCTTGCTTACAGTGAGATAAATCAGTGGCCCACTTGCTCGTCATTTTCCGGCGGTTCAGATAATGATCCTTCTGATAGTGATGAGGGTGATGATGCGTACCTCTCTCCTCCTGTCCTGCGTATTTACGCTGATTTGCTTTCGACGCACACATTGTTTCCCCGCTCAGGAATCAAGCAGGTACAAAGTTGCGCCGGTGAGTGAGGTGCCCTCGTGCATGTGCATGCAAATAAATCCTTATTGTACAAATATTTAACATATCTGTAGGTTTGTACTATCGTTGTTCTTAAAATAATTTGAGAAATTGTTTTCCGATTATTGAAGGATCTCTCACTAATTTACAGTAGCCTTCATCTTGGATGTCCAGTTGAAGTTTGCAGATTTCGAAATGGGCTGCGCAACCCGCGTTGCCGTTTTCTAAAGCATTTAACTGAACATCTATTATTCATAGATTCTGTTCTGCACAGACAATAACTTTTTCACTCAATGAATACTTTTTGTTTTTGTAATGTGTTTAAACACCATGCACCTTATTTTGAAAACGTTTTGTCCGCAATAGAGGAAATGCTACAATATCGTTGGATATTTCCAAGGATTATTAAATCGACTAAGCATAACACAAGCTGAAAACGCACAACATACAATGTAAACTGTAAAGTATACTCTTAGATATGTTCAACTTTAACACCACATCCAAGTAAACGAATGGTGCAGGTTAATTTTTGAAAAATGTGTTTGAGTGTGTTTGAAATGTTCTCAATAAATTGTTATGGCTTTCAGTGAATTTAGTAAATGCTTTAACCTTAAGTTTTGTCAATTTGTTTCCCATTGTTGACAGTGGACTATAGGATTACAAGTATGGACATGTTTTTCCAACTGTGGCATTTGTTGCAGCAAAATCAAGAACAAAATAGAGCAACATTCTTGCAGACTATTGAAAAATTCCAAAAATGTTGCAAATTTCTCAGCCTTAATTTACCCTATTATTGTGCCATTGTGTAACATTACTTTTCAAAACATTTGAGAGTAATTCTAACAGCAGATATTGCTCTTGGTTCCTGCTAAGACCAGCTAAGACATGCATTCCAGCTACTTGTCCTTGCAAGTTGTAAATGGATGGCGCTTGTGAGTATGAGGTTCAAACATGCATGTGTCTGCTTAATTAATTGAATAAGACTGGCCAATTAGTAAGAGGAAGGGCTCTGGACATTGTGAAGGGCGTAATCAGTCTTTGGAAGGTAAACCTATTTCCACACCTTGAGTATTTTAAGTACAGTAGGGTTGGTCAGTTGACAGCTATCATATTAAAGAGTTGTTGTTTGTTGTTACATGTATATATTGAGCTATTATAGGTGGGAGACATAAAATAAGTACATTCAGAGAGAGAGACAGGGAGAGAGAGAGAGTGAAAGAGAGAGAGAGAGAGAGAGAGAGAGAGAGAGAGAGAGAGAGAGAGAGGGACTATTCAGAGGCCCTTTTAATAGACATGCTACCTGTGGTCTTTGGATACCACTTTGTCAGATCCCAAGCGCAATGACTCACATATCTTGTCATCTCTGTAGCCAAAAGCTAGATGTGTCCAAACATGTAATAAATCCCCCTTCCTCGCACATTTACATGCCGATAAAGCGTACCAAAGACCTGTAGGGCCCCTGGCTGTTGCTGCTGGTACCTTATCAGTTGCTTCTTGCAGAGTCAGCTGTACAATCACAAAGATTCTTCAGAGCTGCCTGAATTGTGTTCTTCTCCCAAATGGATTCCCTTTGTGTGCAGTTATATTATGACATGACTTGAAATTATTAAAAAATATATTTTAGTTTGACCTCTTTAGATGTTATAAACTAGAACGATCACAAAAATAGTCTAGAAGATAATTGTAGTATTTCTAGTCTTTTGTTTTATTCACAGAGCACTGTTAATTTGTATGCAAATGTGGACATCAAAAAACTCTGTAAGGAACCTATTTAAAAACATCTATGTAGCCAAAAGGTTTCTGAACTTTACAATTAACAGCGCTAAGGGTGAGGCCTTGACCTTAGGCCTAAACTTGTTGAGGGTCTGAGAGGTCAAGCAGTGTTTGCAGATCCATGTTAAGGTTGCTGTCATTTTAAGAATTGTGTTAAATCTTATTGGTCTGTGACTCATGAAAATCTCTATTTTATCTGAAAGCAAATTAATAAAAGTTAGAGCAAGGGTCTTATCTTGGATAAAGTAGACAATAAGAAAAAGGTTGCACTGTAGATATTGGTTCAGTACTCACAGTAAGAAATGTCGTTCTAGAGTCTGCAGCACATTCCATGAATCCTGCTGGGCGTTATTATCCCCATACTACAACACCAGTAACAGTCCAGTCTTACAAAACATGTCCTTCAAGGGGAGGAGCGGGTGGCGTGGGGGTGGGGGGGTTAACTTCAATAACACAGGGTCACAGTTTTATGACTTTTTTGGTGTAAGGCTACTATAATACACAGAAGCAGGTAAATTCCTGTGTTCAAAATGTAACATGTTTAGCTGTAGCAGAGGAATAAATAGATATAGTAACTGATGTAAGCAATTTAACATTGAACCCCCCTGAAAATATCCAAAAGCCTGCAGAATGGTTGACACCCAGATGCATTTTTTTAACACCCAGAAATGCTTTGAAATATACAAGCTCACGGAACTGTGCCAACACCTCTGTTCCTTTATAATTTACTCTTGGAATAATGAGCTTGGCCATTTCCTAAGAGTCCTGCAAGGGGATACTTACTGTAATAGTTCTACACTACACTATGTGTAATGATAACTGGAGGTACAATAAAAAGGTTGCCCTTTGCAAGTCAACAAGGGATGACAAACAGTGTTTTCCGTGTTGTTGTTGTGATTGATCTCTCAACATGTAGAATTATTATCAGAGAGAAGGTTGTATTGTCCCAGCTGTAGAATGCTTCTTTGTGTCTAATGTATTATCACTAATCAGATGGAAAAACATTTGTCCATGTTGATTAAATCTATGGTGTTTTGCATTTATGAGAATAAATTGTAATGTTTCCTATATATTGCCTACTGTTATTTCTAAGGGTCTGCCCCAGATTTCTGAAGAAGGCCATGACCTGAAGAAGAGAGTAAGAGCTCTCCAAGTTCAGGACTTGGTTAAAGAGACGGCCATAGTGGGAGAAGGCCCTGTAGGCCCAGTCCTGTCATCGAACAAGACTGATGTCAGGAACCGTCCACGTTGCGGTGTGTCAGACTACACGAGCAGAGCACAGAACATCGACCACAGGCAACGTCCCCGACAGAAACGCTTTGTCATTTATGGTGGCCGCTGGGAGAAAAAGGACCTCACATACAAGTATTTAACCTGCTCCACCAGCTCTGTTTGTACACGTTCAATACGTGCATGTTCAACAACGTATAAAATGCATTTGCTTTTCCGCTGTGATATCAAATTCCTCCATTGGTTTCTCATATGACCTTCTCAGTTGGTGAAGGGAAGATGCTTTTGTTGCACTTTCCCCCTTGGAAAATGTGTGTAGAGAACAGCTTTTTATTGCTTTTCTGCCATCTGAGCCATGCAGCATGGGGTGTCTGGTAGTTGCCCGCTGGCTATTGCCTCGTTCTCTATTGCCTAAGTGTCTATCTTCTATTAGGGTTGCTACATTGTTGCCATTCTTTTTGGTGCAAAATCGTCCACAACAGGAAACTAGAAAGCTGCTTTAGATAAACGTGCCTTCTAAAAAACTTTATTTGAGCATAATGTAATGTAATGGACAAGATACTGTATATACATGCAATCAAACCCACCAAAATCCAACATATTGAGGATGTTTGTGTACATCATAGCACCAATCAGCATCCAAGGCAATGAGCAGGTGCCTTATAATGATCCGGGTACAGATGATAGTTTCCCATAGGTATGGGAGAGTCAATTTTAGTCGCTGAGGTACCCTTACATAAATTTAATAGGATGTACTTTATGATATGCTGGACAAATGTCTTTCAGGATCGTCCGCTTCCCATGGCAGATGAGTGAGGATAAGGTGCGTCATGTCTTTCAAGAATCTCTAAGAGTGTGGAGTGAGGTGACCCCCCTCACCTTCACTGAGGTCCGCAGAGGAAAGGCAGATATTGTCATTGACTTCACTAGGCATGTAAAAGGTTATGTGTCTGTTCCCTACCTCTTTAATAAAGCTGTATTTAGGATGACTATAATTTTGTTAATATAAACACTTAGGTATTGGCATGGAGACAACCTACCTTTCGATGGACCTGGAGGTATTCTGGCCCATGCTTTCTTTCCCAAGACACACAGGGAAGGGGACATGCATTTTGACTACGATGAGTCCTGGACTCTGGGAAACAACATGGGTGAGTGCAATGCATCATAGAACAACCCCACGTTAAAAGCTGGTGGTGAGCATTAACACGGCTTGGAGGTTTTGAGTGTGTGCATGTAAAGGATGGTCTTGTCCTTCTATTGCAGGCACAGACCTCCTTCAGGTGGCAGCACATGAGTTTGGGCATGTCCTGGGCCTGGTGCACTCTCGTGAGCCAGGTGCATTGATGTCGGCCTACTACAGCTTCTCATATCCCTTGCAGCTTAGTGAGGACGACAAGCGGGGCATTCAATACCTGTATGGCGCTCGTCCACAACCAGTGTCTTCAACACCACCACTACCTCCACCACCTCCTAAGGTTAACAGCGAGACCAATGAGATCATGGGGAAAACGGTGAGTGTCGTTTTGAATCACAAGCTAGTTAAAAATGAAACAGGTATGTTTTCATGGGATGTGGAGCTGGTGATCTGTCTATCTCTTTTCAGCCTGACGCCTGCCAGACAGACTTTGATGCTGTGTCGATGATCCGTGGCGAGTTGTTTTTCTTTAAGTCAGGCTACGTGTGGCGCATTCGGGAGGGCCACCTTGAGCGAGGATACCCTGCACTGGCGTCCCGCCACTGGAAGGGGATACCAGAAAGAATTGATGCTGCCTTTGAAGACCAATTAGGGAATATCTGGTTCTTTCAAGGTTAGCGAAAGAGATGTTTATTTGCTGTGCTGTGGTTCATGATAATTGTTTTTTTTACGACGTCATGTAACTCATAGCTCTCACAGTACATTAATAGAAACAGCTTGTCTCCAATGTGACCAAAGTCTTTGGTTCTGTAACTACTCTAACCGTATCTTATCATGTCTTTGTACATATGTTTATTGTCTTAGCATGGCAGTCTGCTTTCTTTCTTTATAAATTATGTAGGGGAGAACTACTGGATCTTCGATGCAGAGAAACTGATTGGTGGGCCAGAATCAGTCCGGAGCCTGGGCTTGGACGTCTCCTACATACAGGCTGCCCTACGCTGGGGCAATGACAGGAGTTACAACACCTACATCTTTATGTCAGGGAGCTACTGGAGGTTTAGCCCACGGGAAAATTACGTGGACTCCACACACCCCCGCACCATGCAGGACTGGAGGGGCATCCCTCCCGATGTAGATGCAGCATTCAAGGACGTATTTGGTAAGACAGTTAAACGAGTAGTGAGAAATTGTGTTCGTTAAGCTTTGCTTTTTTCCCATCAAGGCTCAGCAGCCTCTAAAAAAGTACATTAACAATTTTGCTTTATTTAACTTATTTTCAAGGAAATGCTCATTTCATAAGCGGAAGGCAATACTGGAAATTTGGTCCTGAGAGAATGGACCCGCTTGAAGGCTATCCTCGCTACGTGGGCATGGACTTTTTTGGTTGTAAGGTTGATTTTTAGGTTACAGTACAATGCCGATTTTGTAGTCTTATCATAGTTTATTAGTTAAAAAAAACAACCACTTCCCTGTTTCATACCCAGCTTTACTCATATTTATTGTTGATTGTGTATTTATTGAGTCACTGAAAAGTTGAAACTTTGGCCTTGGGGCCCATTTCTAAATATTGAACATAGGTATATATCCTTTTCATTAGTTGGTATTAATATAGTTTGAAATGGAATGTAAAACATTTACCTACATTTAAATCAGTTTCAATGGCCGATTACGTCAGTTTCTATTAAAATACAGCGAGGGATTAACGGAGTTTATGCCAGCAAGAGACTAGTTGCATTGAGTCAATAGGCTCATGTGAAAAATTTAGATGACAGTGCCATCTGCCGCGCAGCAGCAGCATAATGCATAATATGTACATACCTTAACATTGTTATTATAGTGTAGGCAAATGGAAACTTGATGGTATTGAATCTGTATGAAACAATTGGCATCCGTCCAACAACAATTATTTCTTGTGTGATTTATTTTAAAGCATTGCACTTATGAACTGGTATTTCTAATATTTCTTTTCCGACATTGCAATTTGCCAGGAACAATTTGCGTTATTTAGTTTTGATATTGCCACAGCATATCTGGAGGAAGTCCAAGTCGCTGTGCAATTAGGTATTTTCTCACTAACGTCACGGTTCAGTACAAAAGCCTCTTTATTTGTGATCCCGTACAGACATTATTGCAAACATAATCTAAAGGATAACTTATTTTTTACATGATACGGGTTACTTGGTGGCAATGAGTGACTGATACCTCCATGTTTTAATTAAATAAATACATGTTTTGTTTAGACAAAAAACGTTTTGACACATGATACTTTCCTAGTTGTTATGCAACATTTTATCAGTGCTGGACACTAACTTCTGTTTGTAATAATTGTTTATACTACTCTTTTAATCTGTTAGTTAAATATTTAACTAAAAGTGGTTTTAAGAAAATAAATGCCACTCTATCTATATATGTTTGCTTCCTATTGTCTGTGATCATATGTTGTATAATACATTTTTTTAAGGCAAAAATAAAAAAAACATAAGTAAGAAAAACGTAAGACTGCTGTATCATTTGACAAAAAACAACAACAAAAATACACAATCACAGTGCTTGCACCGAAACGTTTCAATTAATAGGTCAATCCGATTGGCTAGAACCCTAAGGGGCGTGGTTATCCTGAAATTGCTCCAAATCGCAATAGATAGCAGAAATGTGTCGTTATGACAAATTCATCAAGATATACAACGAACAGTTTATCATGGCTAATAGCTTTACTCAAGAATATTTTCTGATGCCTGCCGTCACTCGAGCGTATACAACAGCTTGCGTCCTGACAACAGCTGCAGTGGTGAGCGACTGGTAAAATGTGTTTTTTATGAGCCTTCCATCAATTGCACTGATGTAAGCCTACTTGGCGCATGTTATTGTTGGACTATTTGTTTATTTTATTATCGATTAAAGAAAATCAAATTTCTGTTAAATTGAGCGTTTTTAAAGTTTAATATTGTTTTCGTCTAGACTTCGAAGTAAAAAAGAAATTCCAGTTCTGTTTCCAGGGCAGTTACATAAAAACAATGTTAGTTAAATTAATATATATCCTTTGGTTGTGTAGCAACTTGAGGTCATCACCCCTTTTCAGCTTTACTTCAATCCAGAATTAATTATCAGAAGATGTCAGGTAAGATTGCATGTGTCACTCTTCAAAATAGTGTCACGGCAAAGGCATCCATGACCTATACCTGCCGGTTTCCCTGATTTGTTCTCATCACTTAATGTTTTTTTCTGTTTACAGATTTGGCGTCTGTTTACCAACTTCCTATTTTTTGGGTCTCTGGGATTTAGCTTTTTGTTTAACATCATCTTTCTGTATCTTTTGGCAAATATTACATAGATTTAATGGATAGCTTTAAAAAAGAACAATATGTTATTTAAACCCATATCAACTTAACGAGGCTACACAAGGTAGGAATGTATTTCACATAGCATTATGGTTAATTCCTTAATAACATCTCATATCACAACAATTCATTGTTGTAATTAATTTTTAAATAAATTAGTTTTTTGCCTAGATGTCATAGAAACTCCAAATATTGCTCGAATGACAGAGTCAATTAAAAGTAGCAATATGTTTTTATACTTATAACACTGAAAGCTGATAATTGATCAAATCCTTGACAAAAGAGTTATCGATATTGTCGTATGCTGGAGGAGGGATCATTTCGTGGAAGGACTGCAGACTTTGTATTCATGTTTCTGTTTGGGGGCATCCTGATGACTGTATCCTTTTTTATTGTTGTAACGATAGTCAGTGTGGAGCAGACCAAGAGATCATCATTTTTCAGCATTAAAATTCTTAGCCACAAGTCATATGCTTTATATTCCTGGTTAGCAATAGTCTAGTTGTTGTTTTCTGACCATGTGCTGTTATGCAATATCAGGAATTTTTAGCAGGGTTTTTTTCTTTGGTTACATCTTATAGATATGTGCCTATTTGTTCTGTGGTGACTTCCAACGGATGTTACAAATACAATTTAGGTTGGTGGATGTGTCTCAACAAGTAACGCTATTGTGGCTGGAAAGTTCAGTAACATTTCCAACCCAAGTGCAGTTCATAATTCTCAGTTGTCCATCTGTTTTAGGTAACTGTAAATTGTAGGTTTGACAGCGGCTGGAAGCAGATTTTGTGTTTGATGTCTTTAACCTGGAGGCCTACTATAGTTGTTTGGATTCTTTGCCAACCTCTATTTTCTGGGCCAAGCATTCACCGTCATGCTGGTGTATGTGTGGAGTAGAAGGAACCCTTTCATCCGTATGAACTTGTTTGGTCTTTTGAATTTGCAAGCCCCTTATCTTCCCTGGGTGCTCATGGGATTCTCGCTGCTGCTTGGCAACTCGATTGTTGTCGATCTTCTAGGTAGAGTATGTTGACTCCAAGAAAGAACTAGGCAATAGAATGTGTTTCCTTATTATTTTTCCTCTACAGTAAAACAGCTTGTGGACAGTATCAGTTATCATTTTTTTCTGATTTGGATAGTTCAGGACAGACAGGATAATACTTTTTCTTACATAAATCAATCACAATGCAAGACGAAAGTCAAACAAACTACTTACATTTACAACATTAAAGTTTCGCAGTTAACAAACTGACTTGTACATTGTTATTGAATGTTACTAATATACATTTCACTTTTTTTTTCTCAGGCATTGGAGTAGGACATATGTACTACTTTCTAGAAGATGTGTTTCCAAACCAACCGGGAGGCCGGAAGCTATTAGTTACACCTGAGCTTCTGTAAGTATTTCCAGGTCGTGTGCATCTTTGTTCGTCTCTGTTATTAGACCATTATAAAATCTATAGATACAATAATGAATTTGCAAAGATTGAAAGTGTAATGCCAGTCGATTCTATTTAGACGGATCTTGTTTGAGAGCCCTGAAGCCGACCCCGGCTATTCTCCTTTACCTGAGGAGCCGGCCAGACATTTGGGGCAGGACCAAGAACATGAGGATCCCAACCAGTAGAACTAATTAGCTTTTTCTAAGGAGGTGTGTTGGAATTCACTACTATAAGAAAGATAAAAATACTTTGTTAGAAGTGAATGGAACCCATATCCTGTTAAACCTTAATCTAAACAACAACGTTGTGGCTTGGTATAACCATTGTAAAAGCCACAAACCTAAATTACCTGTACACATTCAAATAACGTGTCAGATCCTTCTAAGGTTTTGTCATAGTAGGATTAAAAAATATATATATTATTTTTTCTCAACAAGGAACACAGAAATCAACTACATTGGGTTATTTCAATAAACACAACAAGGCCCTCTGGTATCACCTGACTCATTAACAAATCGGTTTACAGCCTGGAATCCCATCCCTCACAGAAAATGCAGTCAGCACTTCTCAACTATTGCCTTTGTGGGTGAAACACGTGTCAAATGGAAATCGCTTAGCGCTACAGTTGTGCTGACACAGAAAATACATGCAAGCATACGCTATAGAGGGTGTCCATTTCACCTTCAGATTATTCATTTAATTAAACAGTATACATTTGGCTTGTATCATAAATAAGTCAACATATCAAGGTCTTTCACTTTTATTTATTTTTTAAGAATTATTCAAATGTACAAAAAGACAACGAATGCAACATAATAATATATTATCTGATATTGGCTGTGTCCCCCCCACCCCCCACTGATGAACAGAGATACTGTGGACAAAGAACAGTTTCCATAACGGGATGGACATTACAATGGGTTTTGTTGCTGGGCTTTGCTAAAAGAACCACAAACCAAAACAAATAGTAATGGGGCAGCTAACAGTTGAGGGCCGAGTTGACCGATATAGATGGCCTGCTCTGGTCAAAGAGCTGAAGGAATGTCTTTTGGTCGCTCCCGTTTGCATTTCAGGTTCAACAGTTTGTACCTCATCAGACGGCCAGCTTTGTACCTCATCAGACGGCCAGCTTGCTTTTGGAGGGCAAAACCTATTATGTTGGCTTACCATGCTGGTGCTGTGTTTGCAAGTCGTCTCATTCGCCTACAAACCAAGTACGCACAAAAAACAAACAGCAGAATTTTAGGCAACAACTAGAAAACTAGCAGATATCCATTTTGTGAAGACAATTTTAAATCCAATGACTGTGTCAAATGGAAAACAGGGTTAGGAGAGACGCCCACCTCGTGTTTCTGTCCTGGTCTCTGATTTTCTTCTCCATCTCTGCATCTGTCAGGGTTTCGAGTAAGGGACACCACTGGTCAGCATCGCCTGTGTTTCTGATGGCTATCTCCACAGTAGGAAGAGGGTTCTCACTGAAAACAAGTTTGCAAAACAAAAGTAGAGCAAAGATCTTTGAAGCAGACAGAACTGCTCTGTTAGTTTAGCAAGAAATCAGCGACAGTGCGATTTTATGGTGAAAATTCTGGAAGGTAGCAAAATACTGCCAAATATTTCATCCAGGAGCCAATAAAAACATACCAGCACATTTAAATTTACAGAGAAACACTTGTATAAGGATCAAAGACAATTGCCCAATATAACAGTTAACTTGTCTCTTAAGGTCAAAGCATAAATTGCACTACATTAATAATAATTAAACTGGTCTGCACAGGTTTTTCATAAGTCCCTACAAATTGCACTAAATAATACTGATTATAAAGGCCCAATATATCTTTGAGTGATGTCTGCAATTTATGATTTAAGACTACCTTTGGCGTGCCTGGGGTTTTGTTCCATTGGTGCCTTTTTCCTCATGTAATATGATGGTCTTGGCCACACCAGCTACCCCCCCCCCCCAACTTTTTCTTTTTTTTATCAATACCTTCTTGCAGTTTTCACATTGTAAAAGAGTTAGCGAGAATTTAAAAAAAATCGCAGTTCAGTTCAGTTTCAATATGTAACACTAATTTTGTCTGCCACCAGTTACGATCCCCCACAAAACCGTAACAAACTGCTTTACGGCAGAAAGAAGTGAGTCACAAAATCAGAAAAAGAATATAACACTTGGACTGTAGTCGTTAATGCTAGCGATTGGCAGTGACCACATATATTCTGCATGTCTTCTTTGCACTGGTAAGGTAAAAATAATATCACTAGGCGATCTGTAAAGTTTCCCCAAACTAAAAACTACCTACAGCCGCTTTAAACATGAACCTTTCACCCTTACGGTTGTTACACTCACTCTGTATTGGATGGAGTGTGGCATGTGGTGTTCCTTTATATTCAGAAGTAAATGCTGCGTTAATTCTACCTATATTGTAATTAGAACCTGTTTTAAACAGCTAAACTAAAGCTTTTGACAGAGACTGTAAATGTTACCTGAAGGCGTATGTCCTTTGGTGCCAACTAAGTTGCCCGCGAATACTGTATGCAATGGTCGTGACAAACTCTCCACCGAGCCCAAGCTCAGAACACAATTTCAGGGCAAACTTCTCCGGAGAGTTTTCTCTCTCTGACATGTCCCACTCAAACTGGTCCACCAGCGAGATGTTTCCCACATGAATGTTTAGCTACAGAAAAAGAAAATCATAAAAGACCATATAACAAACAGCGACATTTCTAGACGAAGACAGAGGTCCAGTCCAGGCTGTGCATCCTTGCTGATGGGCGATGAGACTTCACAGGTCTCACCTTTATGATAACCCTCTGATCTGTCTGCTCCTCCAAGAGGCTGTCTGTCGGGTAAGACTCAATCTGCTGTCGGATGGCTGAGGCAATAGCAGGGACAAATGCCAGGGGGTTGAGGTCCAAGTCATCACACAAGATCTCTGCAAACATCTCTGGGGTCATCAGCTTCTCTGTTAGAAAAGCAGGCATGGAAATTTCTCAAATGTGTCTGATAACAGGAGAGCACAGGTGGAAAGCAAACTGTTCTTGATTATTCCCACCATTCATATTCCAGGTGAAAGCATCTCTAAGTTTTTGTCCTTCTATTTCCATGTCTAGTCGTATTGGTACCAACACTTCAGACTGGGTGGCATTCTCGTGAATGACTGCAGGATCGTGGTCATCGAAGCTGAACAAGGCAGAGACATAACAAGAATTCAACCTTTTATGAAGTAGTAACATGTTCAGGGTTTTAAGAAGGTAGACTTGGTATCTACAGATATACACTACCAGTCAAAAGTTTGGACACACTTTATTATTCAAGCGAATGGGAAAGTGTTTCCAAACCTTTGACTGGTACTATACATGTTCATGGTTATTTGTTTAACTTGCAAAACAATACAGAAAAGTACACATTATGTTTTTACCAAAGGGGAAAGGTTCTCTTCTTGTCACGGCCCATGCGGCTTCGGTTGATTGTTGTAGAGCAGGGGACAGCGTCCAGGTGGTGAGAACTGTTAGGCAACGTAGGGACCCACTGGCTGTTTCTTTTGGCCTTCTGTTCTCTGTAGGTCAAGCGGGTCATAACGTAATTACAAACTATACCATCACGTGACATTTAGTCTATGCTGAATGAGCGGAATGTACCATGATGTAAAGATTTACCTGAGGTAGGCTGGTGGCTCTGTGCTGATGGAGATGGCTTTGTACTTCTCGTCATTTCCTTCAAAGATCTCTTCCACCTCTGAGGCTTTTAGTAGGGTGACACTGGTAGCTAAAGTTGTGTAACCATGATCTTTTCATAAAGAAAAAAAAAGATAACATTGATGTTATTGACATACAGCAAGCCATTTGTTACTCCAAAATATGGCATAACATGTATGCAGATATTGTGCTCAAACAACAACCCCAATACAATACTTAGTGTTCATAGTAGAATCCAATATAGGTGTTTTGTATTTTACTTTGCTTTGTATGGAATAAAGACAGTCTACCCACTACACTCATGGACAAATAATTATTCTTTAAAGTCTTCAACCATTCTCATTTTAAAAAGTATTTTGTTAATAATACATTCTAATTATAAAGCGCTTTTCAAAACACTCAAATACGCTGAAGTTGTTAAATATTATCAGTGAGTAGAGATAATTGTTTGAATGAACCCTATATCTGCTTCACGGAGAACTTTGTATATACAAACCGTGTGATGATTCTACTATTTTCTTTCGTTCCTCCACTGATGCAAGTTTTCTCCATAGTGATGGGTATCTCTTGTAGAGCGAGCCTCTGAACATACGAAGGTAATTTCCAACCTAGAACATTTCAAGGAGCAAATTGACATTAATGCAAAGTTAGCTAATTGTTTTTGAATACAAAGATATATCAGTAATGGGAGCAAAATAAATACATGAAAGACATATATCCTGCTTTAACTTAAGTCCCTCTTATGCAGTTTGGGATAAATAAAGTTAGCAACGATACGATGAGAAAAATGGTGTAACAATAACACATCGTAATATAACAACTTACTAAAATGACTATTGATAAGATGACCAAACGTTTTTGTGACAGCCAACGTTTGGTCAACACTGATAATAACATTATTACTACATTTTATTTAGGTCACAAATCCAACAACTATAATTATACATTACGATATAAACAGCAGATCAGCAATCTGTCTACAGATCGCTACTACTAGTGTACTAATATGTCAACACAATGTGGCTAAATCAGTCATTCCTACCCTATTTGGTTGAAATGTGTGTTCCTGAGATCTTAATGTGTAATCTAACGTTAGCTAAGACTGTGCTTATCAGATAAAACGAATCGATTCATTCCTTAAGTTTAAAAGTCACAAACTAGCGTGTTAACTTCAATTTGGTTGCTCGCATATAAAAAATTTATGTTGAGTATGTTGACACTCAACTTACTTAGCTAGCTGGCTAAGCTAACATTATTATCGCTAGCATTCGCTACGTGACATTTTGCATTACGATATTAGATTTGAGACGTTTGTTTTTAGTACATTTAAACAAGATGTTTTGATATTTTAATAAAATGCATACCTCTGATCCGATCATGTAGAATTCACCATCTTCCTCAAGTTGAAATTTGACAGGTTTTTGTCCGAAAGTCTTACTAAGCGCCATACTGAAATGCAAAACATTGAACAAAGCGTTTCAACAATGCGCCTGCGCAACTGCCAAAAGTGGCCTTTCCAAAGTCTACTAAGGAGAAGTACAACTGAAAATGTGAGAATGAAAAGTGCAAGCGCCTTTTTTTAATTCCAAAAAGCATATCGTCAATCAACATTGCTTGGGCTCAAATGTCATGTCAGTCGTTTGTATTTGTACGCGTTTCACAGCGTGGTTATACAAACCGTCAATGCGGTTTAAAACTCACCAGATGTCAGTGTATATGATGTCAATATAAATTTAGAGAATGCGCGATATGACACAAAATAAAATGTATCAATAATTAGATAGGGAAAGAAAAAGCCTAGCAGAGGATGGTTTCGATCCATCGACCTCTGGGTTATGGGCCCAGCACGCTTCCGCTGCGCCACTCTGCTGACACGATTCATACGAGATTCCTGCTAATCTTTATTTGTATAATAAACAACAAGGTTCATTTTGGAAGTTTGACTTTTTTAAATAAAACATTGGAAATTAGATAGAAAGTGTAGCTTTAAAGATGGCTAAAGAATTATATAATAGCTACTACTGACTTTTTGAAACTAGGTTTATTTGTATTTACATGGATATACTGTACATACATAATACACTATAATAAAGCATGTAAAAACGTACGTGAAATGAATAAATAATATCAGTTTCAGGAAGAACGATTTCAAATGTATTTTAATCTTTTCAATAAAAAAGATCAAGTCACCGGTCAGTTAAAATATAACTTTAATGACATAACTGTTTAATTCAGAAAAAAAGCTTACACTTGGGGTCATGAGACAAACGTGTTAAATCAGTGGTTTCCGAACGACATAAGAAAGAGTTGACATAATGTGAAAAAATATCATTGCTTGTATGTTGAAAACTAAAATCCGTTTCTTGATGGGTACTCAATACGGCAGCAGCTCATTGTGGAATATACCGATAGAATGGTCATAGAATTTTCTGTGATTTTAAGAAAGATTTGAAAACATATTTGCTGTAAACGAAGGAGGGCAGATGTACCAGTCCCCACTCAAACACTTGTGGCACATTTACCCAAAGATTAATTAATTTTCTTTCTCAATGCCTTTAAAAAGTAGACAGAATTACAAATGTTCTATTTAAAACTATAACGGAATAAGGCCTACGTGTATTCTCAGTGTTTCTAATGGTAAATCAATGAGAGAGATTTATTCCGAGCGTAGGCGTTGCTATTGGACGAGGCTAAAGGCGGCTAAGGGAGGCTTAAAGAAGATCGGCCAGCGGATTAGACAAGAACAGCGCGCAGCCATGGAGATTAAAGATGTCGTGAGGGGATTGGAGGAAAGCTAAAGAGTGAGGCGCCGAACGTTATCCGGGGTTGATATAAACGTGTGTGCACGCCTGTTGCAAATTAATGCTGTAATTTACGAGGCTTAATTTAGAAGTTTCACTTTTTTAAACAAAAGATAGGAAATTACATAGAAAGTGCATCTTCAAATAAAGCAGAACAATTAAGATAGTCACCACTGACTTTTTGTAAACTAGGTTTATTTGTATTTACATGGATATATATATATATAATAAACTATAATAAAGAATGTAAATGTACGTAAAATGAATAAATAATATTACAGTTTCAGGAAGAACAATTTCAAATGTATTTTCATGGAAATTAATAAAAAAAATAGACAATTCATCGGTCAGTTAAAAATATTTAAACAATCACAATCAATGGCATTACTGCTTAATTCAGAAAAAAAGCGGCTTGCACTTGGGGTCATGAGGCAAACTTGTTATATCAGTGGTTTCCGGACAAAATAAGAAATAGTTTAGATAAAAGTAGACAACATTTTTAGATAATGTGAAAAAAAATCATAGCTTGTATGTTGAAAAACTAAAATCTGTTTCTCCATGGGTACTCAATATGGCAGCAGTTCTTTATGGAATATACTGATAGAATGGTCATTGAATTTTGTATGATTTTACGAGAAATTTGAAAAGATATTTGCTGTAAACGAAGGAGGGCAGATTTACCAGTCCCCACTCAAACACTTGTGGCACATTTACCCAAAGATTAATGAATTTTCGTTCTCAATGCCTTCAAAAAGTAGACAGAATTACACATTTTCTATTTAGAACTATAACAGAATTAGGCCTACGTGTATTCACAGTGTATATTATGGTAAGTCAATGAAAGAGACTTTCACAGAGTAAATAGATCCAGAACCAGATCACAGTGTTTAACCGCAAAATTATATAACACATTAAAGTTACCAGCACAACAGAAAGCAGCTAAAATATGCTATGTCCCTG
Organism: Galaxias rostratus; assembly: GCA_036024795.1. NCBI lineage: Eukaryota > Metazoa > Chordata > Actinopteri > Galaxiiformes > Galaxiidae > Galaxias > Galaxias rostratus. The sequence goes on from JAVQJS010156801.1 coordinate 18,332, forward strand.
TCTTTTTCCAAGTCACCATATTGCTTTCAGGGATTTTTGACTTTCCATTATGAAAATGTTCTAATCATGTGACGGCAACTTCATGCCACTTAAATAATAAAGAAGACATTCATGATTGCAATGCCAGAGAGGTTGTTCAATCTTTCCTAAGGGCAAGTAAAAATATAATGGAAAGAATAGACACTCATTATGCATGCATGCGAATAGGACTTGGCAGCCATACGGGCATTTAACAGGCATTTATATTAGAAGAAAAATAAAACAAATTGGCATGATCAAAGGAAGCAAAATCCTTTCTCAAAAGGCGCAAAGGCCTAATGGTGCACAATCATCTGACCTGCTGGGTCTATCTGTGTAAAACAATACAATGCTGTCATAAGAGAGCCTCTTCCATCTGTTCCCTAAATAAATGAAAACTTTTGGATGTGTTGCCACTATTGAGAGAAAGAAGTTTCAGTCAACTAAATAGAAAAAAACATATTTTTGTTTTGTGTCTTTCCCGCCAGAAACCCCCCATTTCAGAACATTTTCAGAAAAAAAGCGAAGTGAAAATATTTTTAATAGGTGTTCATGAAAAGTGTGTGGATGTTTTTATCGATTTCCAAATGATATTTTAAAAAGGCTAGTTTATGAGCACATTCTTGGCATTTTCTAGGACTCCTAACAGACCCATTTTGTCTGCTGTTGGATAGTTCCATATGGTTTATTTAAATTAATTCATCATCTTTCCTTGTAGCGCTTATAATAAAACAATGGTATTATGGCCACTGTGCCGTATCACACAGTGTTCTCCCACTTCATAGCTTGTTTTCTATCTTTGAAATGCCACCGTCTTGACTTATTATTTACAAAGCACAGACAGTCTTCACTGCAAGTGGCCATGGGTCACCTCAACTAGAGACCACATTCACCATTGTTCTGTAAGCTGCGTGCTCCCTTGTATTTCTCTCTGGACCCATGAGAGAGGTGGACTAGGTTTCCATATACCACATTAGACTGGTAGCTTGATTGAAAACCTTCCTGCTCAGGAAACTTCAGAATCAATGTGATGTGGCAGTTTATTTGAACCCCATTCCATTGGTACATGCTTCATCTTTTCTTTTATGAAGTGCAGGCATCAGTTCACTTGTCCATGTGTTCCTACTGAACGCCTCCTGGAGGCTCTTCCTGATGTGACAGAAGGCCTACAGCACAGCCAGCAGACTCAAACCGAATGTTCTACTTTGAGAAAATAGTAAGGCGATCAGAATATCCCCTTGGCTATTTTCAGCCCCTTCTGTTTCATACGAGGCAGAGTGGAGCTAGCTACACTCTTGGCTCGTCCCGCCTTAGATGAACTTCGTTTTTTCAGCACAAAATTGTAGTTGGCAGTAGAGTTCATGGCATAAAAGACATTGGCGTTGTCTGGGATCCGCAACTCTAGAGAGTGGCAGAAGAAAATATAGACGGTCATTAGAGAGTATAGAACAGAAAAGAAAAACCATGTTGAGCTAGAGTTGTTGATTCCTGATGTATAGTGTTTGCTGTTACCTTTGTCTTCAGAGATTTTTTGCATAAGCTCATAGTCCTCTGTTTTCTCTCGTTCTAAGTTGTGTTTGACCATGGCCTTCCTAATGACTACTGGGGTCTTGTCTTGACTCGTGACCTGTATAATAAGACCAACAATATAGTTTGACAACGATCAGAAAAAAAAAAAAAAAACTTATATTTTAAGAAATCTAAGGAGTCTCTTCCTCCTCTGACATTTTTACCAGTATGCTTTTGTACATGTTCCCGTTGTCCACATCCAAGCTGACGCGTATTATGCAGCAGTCGTCCACCTGCTGGTTATAGAGAGGCAGCGAGAGAGTGGAATAGTTGGATACGGCCGAGGCAGAGCGCTTGTGGGACCGGGATGTTGGGAGAGGTGTGGACGACGAGACCGAGGAGGACGAGGCACTGCTTGAACCGGACGCTGAGCCCATGCCAGAGGTGTCAAGAGATGATAGGGATGTACTCTCCCAGAACTGGAAAAAGATTGATGTAATATTTAAAGTATGTTTATTTATTTCCATTATTACCACAATGTGTTGGGCTGCAAGACAGTTTCCTTAAAAAAAAAAAAGTATCCTAATTGCTATGAAAGAAAAAATATGCAGCCGCTGCTAAATAAGACAAATATATAAAATATATAGATTACATGGATAAAGACAGGGGTTGTTTAATATAGAAAGGTGAATAGAATAGATGTACCGTAGAGTTGGGGTCAGGAGGAGTTTGGCTTTCTCTTACCAAAGCGGAAACAGAATGCTTTACACAAGGTGTAGAGGTCTATGAAAAGAAGTAGATTCACGATCACCAACAGACAATATTAGAGGCTGAGTGAGTCTGCCCTTCTAAAAACATATTGTGGTATGTGTCTTATCCTGTTTACCTTCATCTCAAGGCCTTCTGGTGAGTCAGTAAGAAAGCTAGCGCTAACAACGTCCTCTAGGTCAGAACCACTGGAGCTCACTGAGGTGACACTTAGAGCATCGCCGCTGTCACCCCCGCCTCCTTGATATTGTCTGTAATGGGACTGGTCAAAGGACTTGGAATGGCCACTTCCCACACTGGATGAGCTGGGTTCAGTTAATTGCCGACTGATAGAGAAGAGAGAATTAGCATAATAGTTTAAGTTACGAAAACAAGGGAAAGAAAATATGTAGATGGTAAATCATTTATATTCTCAAGTTATGAAGATACGGATATAAGAAATGTGTACTGCTAACAAGACTTTATACCATAAACTTTGTCATCATTTCTTCTTTAGGCTATACGTAAAAAACATAGCATCAAAAACAAATGTACATACTCGCTCCAACGTTTCATAATGCCCCCATTCTTCTTGGCTCTTAGTGTGTTGCTGGCCGACTCCGACAAAGGCTCAATGTCACAGGACAAAGCATAACTATGGGAACAAAACATTGGCCTCATAAGGCTATGCACCAAGTAATAATGTTTGGTTGTTTAAAATACAGTAGATGCTTGAATTAGACATTAGTAAGGTATGCCCTTATTTTACACACTACCTTTCTGCCTCACTAAGTCTGTCCACATTTGAAAACCACTCCTTGAAGTGGCTGTCCTGGGTAAAGCTGTAGTTGTTTGAGGCCAGCTGTAGCAGCTTAATCTGAGCAATAACCTCGAACTCCTGCAGACAGAGGGAGATAGTATGAAATAATAATAATAATACATTATATTTATAAAGCGCTTTTCAAAACATTCAAAGAAGCTGAAAACAAGGAAGTAAACAAAATGAATGAGTTTCTATTTAACCACTCTCTAATCATTTATGTGGATTCTCACCCACTTGTTAGCAAAAACATTCCATTCACCTTTCTCCTTTTTTCAAAGTTAATGAATCCACCCTGAGGGGAGAGAAGCATTCAGAAATGTCTTAATGATGTAGAGCCTGATTTAATACGAAATCACATCACCAACAACTATGTCTAAACAACATATACCAACCAAAATTACCTCTGTGTAGTCTTTCATAGCTGTGTCCATCATGACCAAGTCTGTTAGGAAGGTACCCAGGTAAGGAATGGTTCCTTGCATGACACCCTATGATAAAAGGCAAAAAGAGCTATTTGCAGTGTCCATACATTACCACTAGATGGTGCTACAATCACAATAGTACAAGCAATAAACCTCTTACAAGGTCTCGCTGCTGTTGGTGTCGTCTCTGGGCTCTTTTAGGGTTCATCTCTAAGGTGGCAAATTTAGAGGTCCCCTCCTATAGAAACATATCGGTAATAAAGATTTAGTCAAGGCTATATTTAATATAAGGATGAAAGAAAGACAAGTTGAATAATGTCAATAATACATGAAATAATTTGGACATACGACAGAAACAGCACAACTGAATAATGTTATTTGAGCTACTTTCTTCAGATAACTAAAGAAAATTATTTCCTGAATGTAAATTGAGCTGACTAAGTGGTTCCGCCTGCTCTGTAAAGATTGAACTTGTCAGAGACTACGCCTGGGATATCCCCTACAACCATATGCGTCATGAGGGTGGGTCATCAGCTACACTTGCCAAGACTATCTGACGTCATCAGGGATTACCTAGAAGAAACCCAAAACTCCTCCCTAAACAATACGCTTATAAGGTCTGTGATCTTAACGCATGTTGTATCTCGCTTTTTCCTAATGTGCAATATATACTTGCCCACAAATATAGCAAATATTTAATTACTTGAATACACATTCTTGCTTAAAGAAAAAAAAATCGTATAACATTTTAAATTAAGGCTTTTAGTTTTTGAGCTGGTATAAAAACTCATGTTATGAGCGGGCTTTTCAACTAAAGCCACCCTGACATGTTTCGTGTCATTTTACCTTTTCAAAACACAATAACAAAACTGCACCCTGGTAAAACCCTGAACCTACCTTGACAAGGAGTTCTCGGCTGAGAGAATAGTTATTGTCATCTGAGAATATTTCCGACAGTTCACGGAAAGTACGGAAATTGTCCCTGTTAACAGTTCATGGAAGAAACAAAAATTGTCAATTAAAACATCATGTCAAAAAATACCAGACAAATATAGAAATACTGCTGGTGGTCTGTCCATTCACTTTGATGCGGCTACCCTATTCCACTCTGTCTTACCTGGAAACCTCATCCCAGGTCCTCTTCAGGCGATGGAGGGAGTTACACTGCAGGGCCGAGAGGATTGCTCGCAACGAAGAGAAGTTCTTTAGGATCCGACATTCCTATACAATCGGCCACAAAAAGAGAGTGAACAGACAGAAAATTGATTGTGCGTTCAATTCTGAACTGGAGCTGTGTTCTGTGAGAACCTTGGCCCCTTACCCTGGCCACCTCTATCCAGCGCTCCACCAGTCTGGCCCTCTGGTTGGGCTTCAGAGAGGGGTTGCTTAGGCAGGTGGTGATAACACAGTTGGTGACAGAGTTGAACTGCGCCACAGTTGCCCTGATACTGGGGGCCAAGTGCTCCTTCCCCTTCTTATCCCGCTGAGACCAGATACCTCCAAGGCAGTGGTAGGGGACCACCTTTTTGAACAAATCCTAAGGGCCAGGACAGAAAAGTATTTAAGACAGGAGAAAATTAGTCAGTAGCCTGAAGGTGTGTTTTCCTACAAATGTTCATTTAACTTACGCCATTGCGGTGATTGTTGCTGAGAACAGTTACTGAGAAAAAACTGCGGAAACTTACAGCGTCCATGAGTGTGAATTGTTCCGCCACCATGATCGGATTGAAAAACAGAAAGCTCAGGGCAGGAAGTTCATCCTCAAAGCCACTTTCCTCTTGTGTGGCAAACGGGCATCCAATGTGCTCCCCTGCACAGAGGACACCAACTTTTCAGTAATCTTAGTCTTGTACCCCCCATGCACACAACAAAGCTATATCAAACCAGATCACACATTTTTAAACCAGAAAAGGCAAACCATACACACTACAAACGAGAGGTGACCAATGCCCATGTTTGAGAGTGCGCTGACCACATTGGCAGCAGTCATCAAATATGTTGTACATCTAGAACTTTGACACATAGAGCATGTGTGTTTTCAGTGGTTACGGCTATAAGCCTCGCGTGTTATCCTACCATCATGATCCGGCTCACTCTGCTGTCTGCGGTGGAAATGTGCCAACAAGTTGCGGCCACGGCGCTCCAGGTCCGAGCCAGGGAAGTGGAGGTGGAGGTAGGAGAGGAGCTGATGTAAACAGCTGTACTGTGGGGGGCTCCAGAAGTCTTCAGAGTACTGGTCCAGCCATGCTCCGAGGATCGAGGACACCGTGCTCCAGGAAAGAAAAAAAATCATTACTCTACTGAGAAAACACAAGGGCTCAATGATTGACTCTCCTGCACTTAAGTAATTTATCCAGGAGGATCCTAATGGCCCAAAACGCTTACTTTCTGAGTTCTGTGCAGTCATCATGGCACACTCTTTGTGCTGCGGTTGAAGGTTGGTTTTGCAGCTTGGCATACCTACAACAAGCCAGGGCCCAAATCAACATAAACAAAAAGCCTTGACTTGTACTATTGCGATGTATCCGTTATGTTCAGCGTGTGTGTTTCTTTAAGATGTATCAGGGTTTGTCCCTCTATTTGTCCATGGCCATGAATGTATCTGAAGATGAAGATGAAGCTGCATTTCTGAATATGACTTTATGTAAGAGGGTGGGTGGCGTCTGGCCCCTACCTGTTGAGTAGAAGGTCTAGCACTTGCTTGGTGGTGGCAAAAGAGCGGTAGGTGCAGAGGAATATGGTGACGTAGGTGGAGTCCTTCCCTCTGAAGGCAGACACCATGTACTCTACCAACCTCTCAAGTGTCCCAGCCTTGATGGTTCGGACCTTGCAAGTCTCATACAGGTTGAGGGCAGACTCTGTCTCCACTCCGAGCCATCGCTGTCCCTTACTAGCTGACTGGTGTATCTGCACCTTCCGGAGGGTTATGGTGAAGATGGCTCCCTCTTCCACCTCCTCTCCAATCTCCTGCGTTGAGCTCTAGAAGACAGCGATGGAATGGAGAAATGTGATTGTCAACGATATGGAAGAGACAGCTAGGCCCGCCATTGTATTACCCTGACTCATAATAGGAGAGTCATGCAGTTCACTGATTGTTTCTTTATCAGCAACAATTTACTCAAAAATACCCAAATATGTCAACATCCTCTTTTAATTAACACATAAATGCATGAATGTAATTTGGTCTTTCCTCAGCATTTAGGCCTAGCCTAAGTGACCAAACATTCCTATCCTTCTTACATAGGCCTTGATGAGGAATGTTATCTAGCATGCCACTGACACCATTCATGACCACGGTTGTGCATGCTTAGCACATTGCTCATCAAAAATCTATTGTCACAGTTTGATCTGCTGCTATTAAACTATCATTGGTCAGGATCTCTGTTCACCGACCCTAATCACCAAGCTACAGACGTCTGTTTTGATCTGTTTCCATGGCACCAACACGTTTTTCTAATTATGTTTGCCTTTCTGCAGTTCTGATGAAAAACAATGTATAACAAAATGTTTGACAAAAATGTATTTTATAGATTGATGGCCTGGGGGTTATTGATGGCCAGGAGGTTATTGCAGACCGATAAACAACAGCTTGTGAAAACTAACCACTATGACAATTGGTTGGTTTTTGGACACAGTGAGCTAGTCAGAACATTTCCAATCCTCCAGTTTGCCCAAAGTATTTAGCCTATGGAGCCTAATGAATTTTGAACAATGGGTTATGATACAATAACAGACGAAGTAATTGAAAAACCATTAAGATTCCACTGATCATTCTCAACCACTTTAAACAATGCAACACACTTACATTTTGGGGGAGAGAGTTATGATATTTTGTTGTCCAATGTATTACTAGTAAATAAGCTTCTCTGTTGCTACGGGGGAAATTATACAGATAATCCCTAGGAGCGAGAATAAACACGTTCTATATCCGTGTGTGGGAAAACCCCAGAGACAAAGCTGTGCTAAACAAGACCAACGTAGAGAGTCCATTATGATCCTTTAAAACGTCCCATTAACTTCCTCTAAAACCAATGGATTTCCACTAGCAAAAGAATGCACTTAGCTTTAGACATGTATGCTTTATGTTGTAATAGCATCTTTAGACATCCTAGGCTAGCCTAAAATATGCCATATTTTCTCATTTTGAAGGCCTGGGTTACATCTAGATAAAGCTAATACATTTACTGTTCCTGTGAACTACTACTTTCTCATTTATAACCCTATAACACCAAGTCAATGATCTGGGGTAAAAAGTGTCATCAACCAAAGCAATAGATTACTTTCTGAAATATGAGAGCTTCTGTCCATTCGAGCAGATGAAATAAAGAGAGAAGTTACAGGCACAGACAAATGCAGAGTATATATTACACATTACTGCCACCATCCTAGCCCCACTTTTAATGAAATAGTAAGGTTACTACCCTTCTCTGCATATATGAAATTAACCTGCTCTGACAGGTTGTGCTGTAAACAGCAATGACTACAGACATTCCAGTAACTAAAATGTGGTGTAAATAAATCTTACGCGGGTCAAATTTAGGTTTCGTGTAAGATAAAGTTATAATTCTCTTTGCTAAACCCTCTTTACTTTATACTTATAAAACTGGAAAATTAAAGGCTAACCTGCTGTCATTTAAAATTAGCAGAGTATGGTTTGGATAAATGCAAGTAAACTAAATCAAAATTATTGTGAAAACTACAAAAACAAAATGGTAATTATTTGTGCCTCTAAATTCAAGTAATTTCAGATAGCCATGCCACTCTGGCCTTCATTTCTATTTAGCTATGCCTCAATTCTAATAAGCTGCAAAAACAAAGGTCCTCTGTGTCCAAATCAGCATCTAGCGCCAGTTTCTCATTACCAAAACTGATAGGCTTCTTACGACAATGTTCAGAATATATTTCAACAAAACACTACACTACTTGACAGAAAAAAAATCACAGAAACCCATTCTGCCAACATTGAAACTGCAAAAAGAACCTGGTTCAAATCTGAAATCACGCATGCTTTTAGATTGAAACTGTCTCACACAACAAAATACCTGAAGAGGTTAACCTAATAGCTCAGGCTAACTTTTATAGTAAGTTTTCATGCATTTCTACATACAAATATAACATGCACTTCTACTTACACCAACTTAATTGAGTAAGATGTGTATGTAATACTTTAACGACACTTAGTACTGAGGGAAAATATGCTATGTATGTTTCTTTAGTGTAATATATTGTTAATAAAAAATGTGTTAGATACTAATTTATTTGTTATACTATTCCATTACAAACTATATGAATTCCTTGTAAATCATTGGTTTAACAAAACTGTAAATTAGTTAACTGTTTGCAATGCATCAGAAAAAAATGAACAGAAAGGCTGTGATTGTGTAGGAACACTCTAGCACACTGCGTGGAGGAAGAGGGATTAGGCATTAGGTAATTGTGTTACTAGCGAGGATTAGACTAGAATGGAACCGTACAGATCAGAATGGAACTGTACATACAGATCGGAACCCATTCAGATCTCGAGAATTGTGAAAGTCAAATAATACTGTTACATGAAGTATCTATCTACAGTGCTGTCCCAGAGACCTAACCGAAAAAAATGTTGGCGTAATACTGATCCGACTAAAGAAAACGAAATAATCAATTGGCCCTGTTAATTAATCGGCCTCTGACTATTCAGACTTACATTGATCCTAAAATTAATAATTATTCTGGCTCAATGACACAGTCTCGAATAAATTGAATTTTCTTGATAAGCAGTTCTACATCAATTCACTAACCCTACCTCAAACAAAGGCAGGTCGGGGTCCAAATGCGTATAACTGTGAAGGACTACCGGACTTTCGTCCTCGACAACCTCCAGCTTCACACCATCCCAAATATTGCGAACCTTCCATGTAGCGTCAAATATCTCATCGAGACATCCCGACCTGATGATGCTCTGCGCTTCGGACTGCATCCGAATCGAATACACCATTGGTGTGACTTAACTGATTATTCGGTATTTGAATCAAACACTCGTATTTTCCATAGTTAAAAGGCTAGTTTAGTCCTAGACCGACCAGCGACTCCTCCGTGCATAGCCACACCATTCATTCTAATATCAGACTATCACTGTGCATGGAAATGCATGACTCAGTTTATTTGCTCCTCCCATTTACATCGTGATGCTCTTTCCAATATGGCAAGAATTCAAAGAAATTTATTTCAATCTCTAACTATGCTCCTTTAGAGATCAAGGTCAGACTAGTTTTTCGCTAGCATGTTGGAAACGATTTTAAAAAAATACGAAAGGGAATAAAAGTTCATAGATCGTAGAATAAAAAAAAACTGAAGTTGTTAGAAATGTACAGTATATACCAGAAGTAACCCAATTTACTAAAAGTAGGTAAATGAGTCATAAGCAAAACATTAACACGTCTGTAATATTCGGGGTGAATTGTGATAAATACAATTTGTATTAATCAAAATGAACCCATCATTTAAAACAGTTATGTAGCTAGAGCAATTAAGCCTAATAGTTGAGTTGAGTATCGAGAATTTAACAAAAATATTTACAGAGTACTCCTGCGGTGTTGTACTGAACCTTTCTAAGGTATAGAAAGAGTGCTCAGTCATTTTAATTATCACGTAATAACAATATTAGAGAACAAGAATGGGAACGTAATCTGCGGTCTCATTTTGTACAACACTTCCACCTGCTGATTGAAACGAATGTTGCATGTTGGTAAGCAGTTGAGGCTAGAAAATATACTAATGTATATCTGCTTTAATAAGAACAGCATAGACATCTGTTTATGACCACTGCCAATTATGTACTTTCTTACGATTAGATTGTTCATATTTTACAAAACAGCTGTGCAAGTCTCCCTACGTTTTGGATGTAGCACAAAATTGTATATAATAGGTCAACACATTGTACAAAATGTTGCTTTTAAGAGTCACTGGGAAAGGAAATACACACAGATTCAAAGAAAGCGGGTATATGGCTATCAACTGAGTTACAAAAGGACAAGTTTTTCCAGCACCTTATCAACAGGTCGCAGTACAATCATTTAAAAACTCCAGTGCAGCTCCTCCCCTGAAGTGATTTAACTAAAGCAATACTTTCAACTGTAAGACTCTATATTGGAATCAATCAATAACTGTGTGCTTTTTGACCAAAGCAAACACAAACAACAATATTGTTTACTGCTTTCTGGGTGGGTAGAATTTTGTCCTATGATACACACAGCACACACTCACAGTGCAAGTGGGTACACACACACACACACACACACACACACACACACACACACACACACACACACATACACACACATACAGGTCTTCCTTGTTTATTGTATAAAACACACTTTTTTATTAGCCTCGCTCTACATGTGGTAAGCTCATGACAGCTCTTAGTCAGGAAATACGTGAGCCAACAGACAAATACACTGGAGTGTCTAAGATTGAAAGAAGGTTCAAAATAACAATTTGTACGATGCCTGTGTTTTTTCTGTTTCAATTGTTTTTACCTTGTCCCTTTTTTTGTGTCTGGCAAAAACAAATAGGCTGAACCTTCATTATAAATAAAATATAATAAAAAAGAACTGAACGGTATTTAGTATTTGGACAAGCTCATCTTTGAGCACAAATTCAATCAAACAAATCTATGAAACAACATTGATGCGACGTAACAGATTAACATCGGCCACTGGCATCGTCAAATGTCATCTTGTTTGCAAATGGCAGTCAATAAGGCGAAAATTCGGCCGATACCAGTGTACGACCGACGCATCAGTGCATCCTTAACCAGTTTACACATGCCCTGGTGATTTTCACTCAGTGGATGCAACAGATGTATGAGGTTCTAAGTCTTTAAGAACAGGAAAGACCACCAGCTACTTATATACCTTACCCTAATGGTGTGTGTTTATATATATATATATATATAATTTGCTCACAGGGGAAAGTCATGCATACCTGTCTGCTTGCTCCTGTTATTGTCATGTTAATGAGAATAGCCCGATACATGGACTCTCTGTAGCAGCGTCGTCTACTCAGCAATCCACAGTCCATCACAACAACCTCAAACCAATGACAGAACCCTTGGAGATCAGACTAAATCCGGAGCCAGAACCACACACAGGGTTCAGAACTCCAACTCGCCTCTCTACCTTCCCCTGACACAGATTGGGTGAACACCACCGTCCCACTGCTGTAGATCTATTTACTTAAGCAGCTGTGTCAACACACAAAGAACAGCACTATGAAACATTAACTATAGATAAAAACAATCTTTCTAGCAAGATTGAAAATGTTGTCCCACAACAAGACTATTCTACTTTGAAATGAAAATGAAACTCAAGTAGGATTTTCCCAGCAAGTAACCACAAGAGATTCAAGGGAGTTACCCATTCAACTGACATATTGGAGTGACAGAATGAACAAAACATATATACTCAACAAAAATACCGCCCCAAAAAGTTGTAAACAATAAAGTAAGCTTTCATTTTAGAGTTATAATAGCATCTGGAAAATACAATGAAAAGTTAGCAAGGCCAGGATTCATGTGAAGACCTTATTAATACGAGATCTGAATCGTGATGAGAATTATGTTTTTTGAGATAGACCTTGTTTAAGTCCATATGACAAAGCACCTAGAAATTCTTCCATTGTCAGATATAAAATTTGTTGTAAGATAAAATGTCCAATAACTTTCTTAAAGTCTTACCCCACTGACTAACTGACAGAAAAGAGCTGCTCCTAAGAGTGCTGGGGGGATTTATTGCCTGCCATCATTTGAAAAAGTTGCAGACCCATTTTGAGGGACTTGGCATTTAAAATCACTTTCACAATACAGACGGCACCCAACCATGGTCCATTTGAAAAGCAATCACTCTGAGAGAGCTTTTCAATGGCTCACAATGACAGCCTATAACAGTGGCAGGGAGCATACATTTTCCGACAACATGAAAAAAAATGCTTTGGAAATAAACCCACCATACAAGTATCTGTCAGGCTATTATCCTTTTAAAGTGGACAAAAGGATGGAACATAGTCAAATACACAGGCTAACAGCTGAAAGAAGAAAACAGAGAAGATCACCTGTCACTCTGGAAGGAAAACCCAGGGGATTATCAGAGACTGGCGAGGGCTCCCTTGGGCCCCCTTGTGTGTAAATTTCACTTTCTAGATCACTACCACAGGAGGTGGTGTTACAAACACATTTAGTCTACATTTCCCCTTACTGTGTCAGCAAGGCTACAAGCCTCTCAACAAAATCACAGGCATGAGCATGGGCAAATATGGAGAAGCACACTAACTCCACAGGGAAACGGTTGCCTAGCTTTCCTCTGGTATCTGGATGTGTGCCAGATTGACACGGAACAGCTGAACCACCACACTGGAAGCACAGCATACAAACACGATCTCCTCCTCCTCCTCCTCTCACACTTCTTCATTTGCTAATACACACCCATGATCTGTGAAACACAATGTATCATACTGCACGAACACCGCACGACCGTTGAGAATGCAGTGGCAGCAAATGTTTGCTTACCAGATCTTCCAGGATGGTGACAGGGAAATCAAACATGCACATCTTGACCGGCTGAGCAAGAGCTTTATGGAGGCTGAACAGGGACTTCGTCTCCATGTTGCTAACCTTTCCAGTCTCAGAGACCACACATAGAAGCGACCGTTCGCGCGGCGTCAAAGCAGCTCTCTCCTTCTTGCAACAAACACATCAAAACAGGAACTGTCGGTACAAGCCACTGCTTGCTCGGCCTGTGTGTCGCGTACTGAAAACTGGGAGTTATCAATCTTGGAGAACGGGAGAAACCCCCTCCCTCGCCTGCTCACTCATTTGAGTCCTTTGCTTTGGCTGTATCACTCTCTTTCTCTCTCTCTTTTTCTATCTATTTCACTCACTCGCTCCCTCACTCATCTCACTCTCTTTTCAGAACCAGAGTGCCCCTCACAAGGGAATGTCTGTTATTGCCAGCTGCCCTCTCGTCTCTTTCTTCTGTTTCGCCCAACAGATGTAAGCTAACCTCACAGTCACTGCAGCAATCTACTGCACTTAGACCAGTCACACTACACAAACCATGCACTGCCAGTGTGTGGGGAAAGAACAAACATAAATAAGACAAAGTGGATAACGTACGCGTATGCAAATGACTTCACACCAGAGTTAAACACAGCAGCAATTCAATGAGAGCACAGAGATCCCCCTTAGCAGTCTGACATGTTGTAGCCTAAACCTATAATATGAGTCCTTTTAAATAACATCCAGTCTAATATGCTATAGCCTAAATCTAAAATACAAATCTTTCTAAAAATGCATTTACACCGGTGTAAATGTATTAGATGAGTTGAAGGCTAAGCAGCACATTTAAAATAGTTGTATTTGAGCAATGGTTAAATAAAAGTAATACAATAATAGTCATATTATTTGTAATACAACCGGTGCTGGGTGTTAAAAATTCAAAAATAAATAATCAAATATAAATGGATAGTCGCTAAATTTAACAATGGAACTAGAATGAACAGAAGGGTATATAGGTCACTTTCATGGCTTCCCCCCAAATGGCTACAATAAGTCAAATTACACATTTGGGAGAAAGTTCTCTCAACATAGTAATAACGAACAACAACTTCCTCAAAGAGTAGTTAATTTTTTGGGAACTACAGGCCATTACATAATAGTGAGACAACTACACTTGTACGTTTTATAGACTATGGTTCCTGTTCTTATCTATCTAGTAATACGTTGTTGTTGAGTTTTAAACATCAGGGGAAATGGTAAATTTAACAGACAAATAACACAGTTTAGTCATCCCATGCAAAAAATTGCTGAAGATGGAGGTGGAAAAACTGTAAAAGGTAGTGTTGACATGAATGCACTCCCGATCACAAAATGAGAACGAGTGAGTTGCTGAAAACAGATTTCATATGCAGAAGTTGTCCCACAGCTGAATACTGTAGGAGAGTAGTCGTCATGGAAACTGTAGGCAATGCTCGCTGTTCATAGATCTCTGTTTCAGGCAAGCCTGGTCTACATAGAAATATTGCTTCACAGCCAGGACAGGAAACAAGACTGTAGCCTAGAGGTCCGCTTCCCACAAACAAAGACAAAGGCAGGACAGGGTGGTACAGGTATATGCGCACAAAGGAAGACAAGGCTTGAACTATTGATGTGAGCAAGGCCTTCAGGCTACTCCATGTTCAGGATGCTGCAAAAATCATCATGCAGAGGAAACATGGGGTCGGAACGAAGGCTATCAACAGAATGTGCCCCTAAGAATGTCTACTATCTAAACAATCTGTTTATTTATTACCATTTAATACCATATGCTAAAATAAAAGTGTGATTTAATTATGTGTTATCTAAAAAAAAATCCTGTAAACTGGGAATATTGGTCATGACTGTTTTGAAGGTCTTTAAGTGTTGGAAAAGGATCTTGATGTTCAAAGTAAAGCTATTTTGACATTTATACAGTAGCTTAAATGTTTTTAAGTGCAGCTGATGTATAACTACAAGCTATATCAATAGTATATAGCCTGTCTTTAGCCTGCCTTTCCTCTGGCATCTAGCCTGTTGCATTACTAACATTTTTCTAGACCTTTTTATGTCAGTTATGTAGCCTTTACTAAAACGTTGTTCAATAATATAGAGCATATATATTATGCTCACCTCATCCCAATGATAAAATAGAATGCTAAAGAACCACATAGTAGTGAACATAACATAAAAATGCAAAAGAACCCAAAAGTAGTGGACATATAAGAATGCTATGGAACCACGTAGTAAGGAACATAACTTTAGCATTCTTCTTTCATAAGTAAGATGAGGTGGAACGTCAAACATTATCTTCTGGGGTCAGGGATGAATTACATATAGATGTTTTTTTAAACAGGACTATTCCAGGATAGTAATGCTGTTTCATCGAAGTCACCTGACTAGTTTTAATGGAATAAGTGTAATTTTTTCTGCCCAAAATACACCACGTGGCCATCTTGTTAAGTAAAATTCCAAACTGAATGAAGTGTGCCAATGTCATGAGAGGAAAAACCCAGTATATTAGAATATACTAGTAGAGTATGAAGATGACCTCTGGCATCTGTGAGTCATATAATAATCCAACTGTCTGCCTACCTGTTTTTCCAGCATGATCATTATCCTCTCACTCTCTCATGTCCTTCCAATAATTAGTATCCCTCCAAATACGATTCTCTTTTCTTTATGCAGAATTTTGAAAGAGAACCTTCTGCGAGAATATGATTTGGGCATCTACTTCAATCGTGCCCTTAGTCAATCATGCCCTGTATCCTCTCTTGACATCATGTAGCTAACAACCTTGCAAACAACAGCAATATACAATTTTTTATTTTTTTAAATATGTTTGACTGTGAAATATCTTCTGTCTTCCTGAGTAGCGTCTTGACTATTTAAAAATGTTACTGGATGCCAAAAAATACGCAATTTTTTCCTGATCTGCACAGCACTGGATCAAGGAAAAACTAACGTTGAATAACTACACTGTAATACATTTGCATTTCGTTATGGACTGACATGCTGCCTTAGCTAAGTGGATCGTTTCCCAAATTTAACATTAATTTTCGTATGCTGTTTCTTATCAATAGATTGGATGCTACTAGGGAGCTAGCTGGGACCTTGCTTGTACGCTGCTGTCAGATTAGTCACATTTCCGGTTGATAAAAGTTATAAGATAAAAGTCACAAGAAAATCTTACTATCTACCTTTTAGCTGTTGCTGATTATATGAAAAGTGTATTTACAATTTAATGATCGTATATACTCTATACAATCATTAAATGGTCAATAAACATTTCATTTACGACAGAGTCTACAGGAATATGCCAATTCTACACACAGGGTTATCTAAGCATAACACAAATCAAGAAATGTTCAGAGTAGGTGTAGTCAAAGTTCCGAGATTCGAAATACCCGTTAAAAAATGCACAATCGTAAAATATTCTACAGCAGCGATAAGATTTCCACAAAGCGTAATTGACAGGATTAACAGTTAATAAACAATACATTATCTATTAAAGTCTCAAACCCCGTGCAAATACTATTGAAATGAGTTATAAAAAAGTTAAAATGAGCATACTCAATTGTTATTATATTGGGTATATTATATATTTTTCATATATTTTCACTACATCTATAAATGGCATCCGATAGACAAAATATTCCCATTTGTTAATCTGCTTTAATCTGTTTATTCTGTAGGACACTGCCAGAAAAAGGAATTAGGTCTCTCTCTGCAAACCCTGTATAAATAAATAATGAGTGATACTGAGAAACTATGATATATACATATACACATTTATATGGAGTGGAAAACATGGGATTACCGTATACTGACAGACATAAATAAAGGTTCACTAATTGATTCAAATATATTTAAAAAATAATAATGATTATAATAATAAAAAACAGGTATTTCCTGCACAAGTCAAACTGTAGCATTCTGGGAGTTTATGTAAAATCAAGATGGCAGCCGCCTGTGCTAAGGCTCTTAATAAGGTCGGCTGGAACTTTTTGGAGTCTCAGTCATGCCGTAATAGTAATTTCTCATCACTGGCACAGCGAGTCCCTCTACGTGGGTCTATCAGGGCATACGGAAGTGGTGGAAGTGCAAAATACAGACCCAAAACGTTGCTTTCTACCCCTTTGCGAGGTAGTAGAGTATTCGGGTGTGCGTTTCTTATTGGAGGTGGGCTCGGTTTCTATCAGACAATAAAATTCTATATCCAGCAACACCTTGCTGAAGAGCAAACCAAGGTAATAATGAATATTATTATGCCATTCTGCATGTTTTGCTGTTTTGTATTAGTTGTGTACAACAACATTTGCTTCTATTTATGTTACGTACAGGCCTCTAGGGGTGCCCTAAAGTTGACACTGTACCAGTACAAGACATGTCCTTTCTGCAGTAAGGTGCGAGCCTTCTTGGATTATTATGGTTTGCCTTACGAAATTGTTGAGGTCAACCCCGTGATGAGGAAAGAAATCAAGTGGTCAACATATAGAAAAGTGCCAATTTTAATGGTGGATGACGAAGTGGTAAGGGGGATTTGACTATTGTTGAAAGTAATAGTATATAATAGTAAAAAAGTATATTTAATAGTCTACTGATTTACAACTCTACCCTTTTCACATCATATCCGCCAGCAACTCAATGACTCTTCGGTGATCATCAGCAGTTTGAAAACATACTTAGTCACCAAGTAAGTGCTTTGCTGATAAATGTCGTCATGGTCAATACATGCTGAGTGTCACTTGTGATCGAGCAATAATTTTTTGTGCTCTTGACCTCCCCTTCTAGGGGGAAAACCGTTCCTGACATCCTCAAGTGCTACCCAGAGATGAAGTCCACCAATGAAAAAGGCAAAGAGATCACAGAGTACAGTAACAAATACTGGGTGATGCTCTCTGAAATTGAAACTGAACAAAACTATCCAGATAAAGACTCAAGAAAGTATGTAGGCTACGTAATTTGAACCAAATTCTCTAAAAACTGAAAATATTGCTAAACAAATAATGTTGAACCAGATAAATATAGTTCAATTTCCTAGGTTCAAAATAATAGTCAAATGTTATGTATGTGTTTCTGACACGTTTTCAGGGAGGAGACAAAATGGCGCCGGTGGGCAGATGACTGGCTGGTACATCTGATTTCTCCTAATGTGTACAGAACAAAGGAGGAGGCCTTGGCCTCGTTTGATTACATTGTACGTGAGGGCAAGTTTGGAACTTACGAGGGCTTCTTTGCTAAATATGTTGGTGCAACTGCAATGTACATCATCGCAAAAAGGCTGAAAAATAAGTGAGTAACATTGTCATGTTTTGCAAGCTTTTTATCTAAATAATTAATATGAAAATATTGTATCTGTAAACTTTTCACCATTTACTCACTGACACAGAGCATCTCATGCACTTAAATTTTTAAAATCCTCTAGAATAGAATAGATCTTAAATGTAAATTTCCACAATTGGGGGTATGTGTACCCTAAACAGCCCACACTATATCTGTTATTGAAATTGCGCACTGTTGTCTTGTTTTCCTTTTGTTTTTCAACAAAATCATTTCAACAAGTCATCTGTGGACAGCTACACTTTTAAAACAATTTACACTACATTTATGGGGAACTTCTCTCATTTGAATGCCACAGACACCATTCAGAACTTCTGATTTCCAATGATGGCTGTTAAGTAGCTTAACTAGGTGCTAAAATGTTGCAACTAGTCTTGATTCTAATTACTAAACACAACATAGAATTTTTCTGCATTTGCATTATCTTAATTCTGTGAGCTAATTAGGCAAGAATAATTTATTTATTGTAGTTGATTACACGCCTTAGCTGTGGCCACAGCCACAAAAGAAACACTTATTGTTTTATTGTGATGATGATGCATGATGATGATGATGCATGCACACAATGTATGTTCCAAGAATGAGGGGAAAATTGCTCTGACACAAAGTTACATCCTCATTAACACTTACATTTTTAATTGACATATGACTGTCATTCCTGTGCACATTTTAAAATAGTTTGCTGTGGCTCATATGCAGTGGCAAAATCAATGCCAAAGTAAAGTGTTTAAAGACGAGTTTAATTCATTGTGTTAATTGTTCAAATGCAGCACACAATTTTATCCCAAGCTTAGCTTGAGCTTTGACAATGGCTGCCACCGCATCTGTAACCTTGTCAGAATTATTGGTTAGTCATTCATAATAGTTTTAATCTCCAAGTTTACATGCTTTGTTGTAACCTTTACGTAAAACTTTGGACATGCAGATTTGCACAGACTGTTTCAGAATGACAAGACATGTTTTTCTGATTACCATCTCTGATACTCAGATATAACCTTCAGGAGGATGTGAGACAGGATCTTTATAAAGCAGTGAATGACTGGGTAGCAGCTATTGGTAAGAAGAAGAAGTTTATGGGTGGAGACCAACCCAATCTTGCAGACCTGGTGAGATCATGTAAACATCTGTTGTGCCTTATATCCGTGCTGCCTAACTAAACTAGGTATATTGCCATTCTGAAAATGATATGTAAAACAAACATACAACAACAAAAATGCATTCAAGACATCATGAGGCAATACCTTGTCACACAAAACAACAGTGGTGCTAATGCCAGACTGGGTTTTAAAGGGTGTCGTCTTGTTTACTGTGCCACTGAGAAGGGTATTTTTTATGTGTAACATTCTCTTTTAACATATCTCGAATGGTCATTTTAAATAAATAACTTTAGGTTGCAAGAGTAGGGCTTGGGTATGGGTTTAGGACAGGAATGCCGTTTCTTTCATTTGTGTTGTTGGGGCCTTTCTACAGGCTGTGTATGGTGTTCTGAGGGTGATGGAAGGTCTGCAGGCCTTCGATGACATGATGGAGAACACTAAGGTGAAGAGCTGGTACAAGCGCATGGAAAAGGCTGCCCTAAATCACGAAGGTCAGACCTGAGCCATGGGGAGACTTTCGCTGTGCGAAGAAGGGCCAATAAAATAGCACTTCCAGTCCCTAAAGACTTCAACATGCAGATGTCACAGAATTGAGAAGTGATGCAAAGAAATTAAAAGCTTGCTACTCATCTCGTCTACTCAAATGCCCTTTATTGAAAGTTGTATATCCATTGTGATTACAGGAATGGTCTATGGTAATTAAATACCCACAATAAAATATATAATTTTGGGAACTAATGATCACGCAAGCAGTTGAGCATTTTTGGTAACTTTCAATTATGAAACAATTAGTGCAGAATTATTTCCCAAATGTTGTACAGCTAGAGTGTTAAAAGGTTAGATTATTATAAAGTTTGTTCTAATGGTTATCAATTTGTTTTCTGCAATAGTTTCCATACCAAGCCTCATATTTACATAACTACTTGCATTTTCAACAAATGTATTTAGTAATAAACGGTAAGTCTTCATTGCAATTACTTTTTACTTAATTTATTTACCATTCATGTGGCATTATCTATCAAGGTGTGCAAAGTGAAATAGTTCTGCCATAGGAGGTGGTTAGATACATTTTGGAACTGGGTAACTACAATTCTTAGATATTCACACTATAAGCTGCAGATCAGGTATTTAATTCATTCATTTTGAAGTGTACATGTGTAAACATTAGTACACAATAAAGGCATAAAAGCTTTTAAATCGAGTGTTTATTTTGCATCATAATGTTTGACATTTATAGGAATGTTACATAATGTGCTAATTTCATATTAATCAAAATATGTAGTAATCGTTTTTTAAAGAAAATATGTCTTCTGCTGTGTATTTGAAGCTGTCCTGTGTCTGTTTCAGATCTTAATAGTGTGTGCGTAGCAGGCTCTCCACAAAATCAGTAAATAAATGTATTATCCCAGAAGAACCAAAACAGAGGATTGATTAGTATCCAGTGGTGTACTTTATTTATGCACAACATTATGGCTGTTATAGCTATCTTTACAAAACAAAGTAAGTTCAATTAAACTGTTACATGTCATGGACTAACAATGTTTTACTAAATCTTTCCCAAGATATCAGATTACAACATTTTAAGGAACATATAAAAACATCGTGATCTAACACAATCTGTAAAACCATAAATAGCAAATTGCATGTGAATGCACAAAACACAAAAATATTCATAAATATGGCTTGTATAATGGATGCCACGATAAGTAAACTAAACAAGGTAAAATCAATGTTACAAAGTAAATAAATGAACAGAAACCTATTTAATTTAGACAACAGTAAAATAGTCTCAATCCCTGCTTTACAAGATTCAATCTAGGAGAAGGCTCACACCTGTGTATTTGGGTTTAATGTGTTTAAACTGCTAGTAAAAAAAAGATGCTCAGCAGATTGCACTTGTATGATGTTGATAGTGAATGTATTGTCTTAAGTCAAGTGTAAATCTACACATTGACCATCATTTACATTACATTCTAAAATGTGTAGTTACTTATTTATTTGTGGAAAGAGATGTGATTTGATATTCTAAATATATGGGTCAGTCTAATATATATATATAGGAAAAAAACATAATTAGCACGCAATTCCCCCAATAAGCTGTATACAGTTACAGTGTACACTATATTAGCAGAACTTCCAATTAAGCACGGACAGAAAATGAATCCATAAACTTCCCCTCAGGATCTCCAGAAGGAAGAGGTCAGCTGACCTTTTGGAGGATTTATTTGTCGGCTTCTTAGTGAACTCTATTAGAAATTACATGTAATTGAATTATATATATTTCTTTACTTTACATAATGCTTTAATGTAAAAGGCACAACAAGCATTTTTTTTTTGTTATAACACATTATCAATTCCTTTCTATAGTTTGCACATCATCATGTCTAAGGGAGAATGAAAAAATTGCCAATATGCTGCAATAAATCTCTCAATGTGGTGCTTTCAATTAAATACACATTTGCTTTTACAATGGTTTACACTTGACTAAGTTATGTGACCTACCTCCAAAAACTGCTTGAGCCTCATGACTGATCCCATCTGTCCTGCACTGGTGACTGCTTCAATCCTAAGAGAGATGAGGCTTGTTAAGTAGATACAAAGTGCATAAGACATATATGGAACTAACAGACCAGCTTGTGTCCAATATCAGCAATCCAGAAATTCACATTGAAATGTAATTTAAGCGAGACACTAAAAGATACCTTGGGAAATACTCCTCTTTGATTAGAAGGATCAGTTTCCAAAACTGTCCCTGATACTGCTTCATCATGGCATGGCCACAAACCTTGCAAGGACAAAGAGTGGGTGATATCACTGGAATGCATAATGAGAGACAGTCCTCAAAAGCTTATATTTGATTAATACAATGTTTGCATTTAATGTATTATGTTATGACAAGTTATTTTATGTATGTATGCCTCCAGAGACAATTAAACAAACACCTCCAAGAAATCGAACAGCAGCGTTGCTGTGACATCTGCCAAGGGCTCCATGTTTAGCATCTGGGCAAGCCAACGCCAACCATGGTTGATCCCATGAGGATCAGACTAAGAGAGGGGAAGGTAACAAATAAACAGAGAGGAGATTCAAATGATTGAGATGGAATGGAAGCTCTGAAAGAATGCACCAAAGTAAATGTCTTTGGCACTGTGCTAGTTTGTCATTACCTTCTTTGTGGGGACATAAGGCCACCGTAGCTGTATTATAGCAGAATAAAGCCTAATCATTCCAGACATCCTCTTCAGAAAGCTGTCCTGGCCTTCAACTCCAGAGTCATCCACTCGGTAACCCAAGACTCTGTGCATCAGTGAAACAACCCATTACACCACTACTAAACTCTGATTCAGTCATTCTTAAACACACCACATTAAGCTACTTTAATAACAAAACAAAATTTAGAACCAACTGGCCTATGCCTTACAAACCTTTGGTAATCTTCAACTGATGTGCCATCCTTCATAGGAGGATAGTGAGGCACTGCATAAGGGCACTTCTTGTGCAGGTGAGCAAGTATGAGGTCTCCTACTTTGGGGTGTAACTCCCACACACCAGAAGCCACAACCGCAATGGGGAAGGCAGCCTCGTGGTGAGATGCCACCTCCTCTTCTCCTTGTTTCTAAAAGGTACAAATTAAAGATAATTTTATATTGTTCTATGTCAAATTATGCATTATATATATATATAGGAACCCCTTACTAACCCCATATACACTTACCACAAACTTCTCAGCAAGTTTGTAGCTTACAAAGTCCAGGCCCTTTGGATGCTGGGATACTGAAACAGACTTTCCTCCACATACAGCTGATCCTTCAGATAACAACTTATCAATCTTGTCAAAGATTTCCCTTAGTTGCGAACCAGAGATGCTGGAGATCTGGCTGACAGGGATGGTAGCAGCTTTCTGGAGCTCCATCCTCAACTTCTTAGTCTAAATAAAACGAGGTAATGTAGCTTGTATTTCACACTGCATTAGTTTTACCAACATTGTGAGCATTGTTTTTGTTCATTTTTAAAATATAAAGACCAGAACATGTTTTTAAGAAAATGTGTGCAAACCTGGAGATCCTTTGCACTGTTCAGGTCTTCAAATGACTGTGCACACTGGGTAGCTGAGTCCTGCAGCTCCTTGTACCATTTAAGAGTGCTGGTCTCAGCCCTGGTCTGCAAACCTGAGGAATGCAAAGGGAGGGTCAAGTCTTCTATATATTTTGCTCAAATTACAAAGTGAGTCAAAGCACAGAAACTCCTCGCTCTTTTAAACCATCATCTTCTACAATGCTCACCTTTTTTTCGTGCCTTCTCTTTAGCTGAAAGAGCTTCCTTCTTCTTCTGCTCCTGCTCCTGTTGTGCCTGCAGCTCAGCCTGACTCCTGCGCTCCTCCTCTTCTTCAAGCTCCTTTTTCTTTTCCTGGGCCTTGGCATTCTCTTCTTGCATCAGCCTGATCAAAGTTCTCATCTGATGCAGTGCCCGTTCTGCTACAGTCATGTCATCAACACTAGGGAATTCACCCTATAGAGACATCAAAGTGGATGGGCACAATGGTTTATGCCTTTGAACAAGTAATTGTTCAATCTAACTGATATGCAAAGCCTAATATGATATTTCTAAAAACATAAAATTACAAAAAAAGAGTACAGACCTCAGCTGTGGTGCGCACAACCTCTGACACCTGGGAGCACAGCTGGTTGCCACGAGTGACGTAAGATGCGCCGTCAGCTAGAGGGCCTGCCTGGGTGGATATGGTTGGTTCCAAGAGTTGGTTGAGTTGAAGGATCTCTTCTTGTATGGCATTGAGAGCACGCCGCCTGTCCCTGCCCTCTAACTGCCTCTGTCTCTCAAGCTCGGCCTCCCGCAGGCGCTGCTGCTCTGCCTCCCGTACACGCAAGTTCAGAATCTAAGGAAATAAGTTATCATTATTGTAAGTTGAGTTACTTTAAATATTATGGTCACAAGGACATTTAATATGACAATTACACCCTTATTTGCCAACATACATTCTTCATCTACCTTCATTCTATGTCTGTGCTCCTCTTTCAATTTTTCTTGGCGCCCAAAGCTCTCTTGAGTTCTGACAATCAAGAAGAGCATATTCATGCATAGAAAATTCCACAGCTTCTATTGAGTTGCATTTAAATGGAAATATGTGCATACTCTCTGTCCATCATGTCCCTCATGCTCTGGTACTCCTGCCTCTGCTTCAGCTCCATCAATTCCTCAAAACGTTTCAGTTGCTCAGACTCCCGGCTTGCAACAGAGGCCACCTGCTGCTCTTGCATCTCCTGCCTCCGGTTCAGCTCCATCTATGTCAGATACATTGGATTGAACAGCAAATATTTTTGTGATCCAACTGAATTTCTACAAAAGGAAAGACATTTGGAAAGTGACTTAGAAAAGGACATTGTTTTCTGAGATATGAAACCTTGGCTTTTGCGCGATGCTTTTCTTCACAGATAAGAATACATCCTGCCATCTGGGTTGCTCTGGGAGAGAGCAGAGAGATGCTAGGAGGAAGAGTTGGGCTGGATCGAGGGCTGGTCAAATTATCCTCATTATTGTCTTTGCAAACACCCTGTAGCTCCTTAACAAGAAGAAAAAAAAAAGGACTTAAAAGGCTTAAACATTAAAACATACAAAGAGAGTAAGTAGATAACGACAGAGACTTGCCTTTTCTTTATTTGTTTTGGATGGAGGGAGTGCACAGGGTTCAGAAGTAGTAGGTGAAGGCTGGGCTGTGACTGAGGGAAAGGAACTTGTAGTTGAGAAAGGAATATACTCAGATAAGCAAGGACTGGAATCGTGGAAACCTGAACCTAGAGAGCATGTTTCTTGAGGGCTAAGACTTTTCAAGATGAGCCCAGACAGAGGAGACAGGGTGGGCGCATCATTGCAGCCTGAAAATATATCCTGTAAGAAACCAGAAGAAAATACTTGGGGTTTTGGTGTTTGAATTTGAAATGTGTAGTTGGGCCAAAATGTAAGATCAGCAACCTTTTACGAAGAGACCTCTGTGCAGCATAATAGTTCAGTTTAGCTATACGATAAATATGTTACCTCGCCCTTTTCAAGCCAGTCAGGGTGATATTTTAGCCTTCCCTTTGTTGATTTTTTTAATGCCTCCAGGGTTTCCCATCGCAGACTTTCAACTGGCATTATCGAAAATCACAAACGACTATTTTCTATTATCAGACTGAGGAAATTATGTTCTCAAATTTCCTCAAATTTTGATGCATTGGTTGGTACTTCGGTATTACAATCCGAAGTGATACATTCTACTATGGAAAAGTTCCGGGCAGGAACTACGAAAAATAAAATATATTTGGGAATGAGACTCTAAATCTTCTTTTTGTGTTATAATAATTTGTATCCAAAATAAAGCATCACAGCTTTCAGATATCCGATTTTTAATTTAACAGAAGACATGGCCACACTATTTGGGTTCGTCCCTTTGACATCACTTGCATA
Source organism: Galaxias rostratus (assembly GCA_036024795.1). NCBI lineage: Eukaryota > Metazoa > Chordata > Actinopteri > Galaxiiformes > Galaxiidae > Galaxias > Galaxias rostratus. Next base: position 44,300 of record JAVQJS010156801.1, read on the forward strand.
CAAATAATTTAAGCAATGGTCCAATTTATTTGTTTATGTATATATGACTTGTGCGCTGACCTTGAGTGTCCAGAAAGGTGCCCATAAATTCAATGTTTTATTATTATTATTGATATTATTATTAAAGCAAAAGTAAAGCAGTACACTCTATGAAATTGATAAGCCTACTGCAATTAAAATGATCGCACAGTGGTCCGTGTAAGTAAACTGCAAACACGGGCTCAAAATGGGCAGTTTAGATGGGAGTCCCCTTCATTGGCCTAGTTGGGACCCATGACCCATTCTGGTAAACATGTGGGTGTTCCGTTGAATCCGCTGACAAACTGCTCCCATTTAAAACCATTTGCGTGCTACATGTAAATGTTAGCTGGGCTGACAGCCTATTTCTAAATATTGAAGGTTAAAAATAAATCAAACATTTATTTTATTTTCCTGGATATTTATAGATACACGAATTACATTCCAAACTGCAAACATAAACGGTCGTTAGTTATTATAGGAAGAAAGTAAACTCATTAGTTTGCCGTCCAAAAAAAATAACATTAGAAATAGGCACATGGGGCTTATGTAGGAACCAGATAGAAGAGGGGAAAATTATTCTTCAATGGCCTTAAATAAACAGGACAGGGATGCAATCAACAGTTTCATTAGTAATAATGTTGAGTGAGAGCCAAAACAAAACTGCGTGTTTTTAGGTTACATAAATGTACACAGTTCCTTAAACTCATTGGAAAACACAAAATACTTCTAGATAGAAATAACACACTCCCCATATAGTTTCTGACTGTAAATATGCATGTAAATCTGAATAAAGAATGGAAGAATTTGATTTAGATGTTACAATAATTTGTTCCAGTAAAGTCCCTTGGTAAAACGGTAGAGCACCCAAATTTTGCATGAATGGAGATTGAAAAAAAGATCTTTTAAATTAGTGCCCAAGATTTAACAATAATTTATTCAAAAGACGGGTATGATAAGCAATGTGTACAACCAGAGACTAGGCCTCTAAATTGTACAGCAAAAGTATAACTACCCAAGCCCTACCGGGCTTCACTAATCGTATATGCCAGCATATGAAAAAAAGCAACATCACTTATATTATTCTATTATTATTATTGATGTGATATTTTTCTGTGTTTTCTTGTTTTCACAGGTTGTGGGGCCCCATTTAAATATGATTAGCTTTGAGGTGATGACCATTTACAACACTTAAATAGATAGGCGACTAATTATCTTAAAAATTAGGTTTATTAAGTGGGCCTATCTAGGAATCACCACCATAATGAATAATGCAAAAATGTATGAGAAAATCAAGCAAACTGATTAGTAAGCTAAGCCCAACGGTTTTTTCGTGGTAGTGAGTTTAGTTACATTAGTTAAGAGCAGGAAAAAAATGTATTGGCCACCATCTGCTTCTGATTGTACATACTATCTAAATCCCCACACTGAGAATTCGATTAACTAAAATTAGTAGAAATGAATAACTTTGTCGATAGAAAACTAAGAGGATGTAGTCATCGTTTCCCGAGGAAGGACGACTGCGTTCGTTAAGGAAGTACGTTTCTAGAGCTTCCTCTCTGAAAGTATATATATAATACAGCTCTATTCATCCAACTCGGATCCTTAATACCTTCCAAATGGTCAGCAAACAACGTATATGGATCTTTCCCAAGTTAATGCTCTTGTTAAGTCCTTTACCACCACAGTCAAGTGAGGCATGTGCGACACAAAACTTTTTATGTAAAGCTTGTGGACAGGAGTTGGCTTCAGCGCAAGACATACAATTTGTACCCACCCCAATGGCACTTGCCCATCGAAACAATACTGTTTTTGGGAACGGCAGAGTGAATCTGCAACTTTTTGAAAATCCTCAGGGATACCAATTTGAAGTTATTACTTTCAGAAAGGGAGAGGTTCTTTTACACTGGCCTGCTGAGAATACATTTTCCTGGTATGCCGGTTACGCCTGGATTATAGCCACCTGTCCACAATGCCAAACCCATATAGGTATGTTACAAGTACGTTGCCTCATATAACTTCGTTGATGCATTTAATAAATTTACTTTTTTCCCTCAGGTTGGGCATTTCAACCCAGTAACTGGCCGAAGACTGTAATGCATGAAGAGTTTGAACAATCTGAACATACGTTTTTAGCATTGATCAGTTCTCGGTTGTTAAGTGAAGACTTTGCCTCTACATGGGTCAAAACTATAAAGTCGCTTAAAAGCTACCTACCAGCCTCGTTCTTAAAACTAGCGCTTAGTTTCATGAGTCTCACACATTTATACACATTAAGTTTTATTTTAACAAAGCAAGTTGTACACCTCAATTTAAAACATATTCTGTTCCCTAGAGGAAAAGAAAAGGGTGACTAAATGTAACGTTATATACCATTAGTTAACAGTTTTCCATGAAGCAGTGGGGGGCCAAAATTTACAAGCATTTTTTTCCATTTTGTTTTCTTTATTAAAAATGTCATTTTAAATTTCATGGATATCTGTAAAACAATACAATGAAAAAAAAATCCCATAGAAATGGTGTCAAAATAACCACTCTCCCCAGTACCCCCAAGATATTCCCAACCCTACCCTCGCTTTGACCCCAAACATTACATGTGATAGGAATGAGTTGGTACTTAACCACATAAGGGAAAACATTATTTCAGGGATCTACTCCCAGAAAAAAAACATTAAGTGTGAAAAGGTTTGCTAGAACTAGGTCACTACACCCAGTCTTCATTTTTCCGCATACCTTAAACTGGGAAAATTATATAAATTGCTTTCTACTCAGGATGATGTGCTGATTCTATTTTTTTTGTGATTTTTTTATTGTAGATTAATTCGAGATGGTATTCAATTCAGGGCAAGGTGCCACTATTATTAGATGAGTCAAAGGAAATCTTAACATGGCACAGACAGGAGAGGCTTCTGAATGAGGAGATGAAGCACAAATAAATCTTGCTCCCGATTATGGGTGAAAAACCAAACAGAATAGGAAAAGGGTCTTGGTGGATTATGCCATTTTCAGGTTTAATCGTCGTCTCCATCATCATCCTTAACAAAGACAGACAAGACAAGTAAGTTTATAAACTCATTTTACAGAAAAATTAACAACTGTTGATAAATGACAAACTGCTGCTGAATTTGCGATACCACAGCAAGTTTGACTTTACATACATCAAACATCTGTTGACAATACCTCTCCATCGTCTCCATCATCCTCTTCATCTTCCTCGCCTTCATCCTCATCACCTTCCTCATCAATGTCCTCCAAACCTTCCTCATCTTCATCGTCATCACCTTCACCTTCTTCATCATCCATGTCAGGAACCTGAAAAATGGTACATGATCAATTTGCTATTAATGTCTGCAAGTGAGTATAAAGAGGGCAAAGCACATAGCAAATATTTACCAAGTAGTACTGCAGAGGGTTGGGCCAGATATCATCTTTGATTACTTCTCCCAGCTCATCAGCTCCAGCATCAGAATGATCAGTAAACCAGGTAAAGAAACTTTCTGGCTCTTCATGTTGCCTCTTCCTGCCGGCTTTGTTCTGTGTCTGGCTAGCCCGCTTTGTCAGATCCTTAAAAACAAATACAAGACATAGTTTAAATAATCTACTTGGCATTTGAAACTTAACTGTAAGGTTATCTTGGTAAATAAAAAGGGCATACTGCAGTCACATGACTAACAAGTTGAAATCCCGTGTTGAAATGCTGACATTGGGGTGTGCAAGTCGTCATGTAAAGGTATTAAATATCTTCCTGAGCAACCTCAGGGATATGTGGAACTAAGTAGAACAGATTTCTTCAATGCCCTGACATTGGGCAGCAAAACCAGGTAAATAATTGTGAATATTGGCTTAGCCAGATAAACGTCCAGAAGATTATGGTCATTGGTGTTCATGTAAAAGTTTAGATAATTTAAGCAATTTAAAAGAGATGATAGTTTAAATTGACTAAAGAAGCACAATTTAAACTTAATACATTTTGTATAAAACCTTGGTATGTAGACTGAACATGTGATTTAACAGGAAGTCTTTCTTAAAATCATTACACAGATAGAATAAATACCTTTCCAGACTTCCACTTGATTTCTGTTGACTTTGAAGATGGGTCTCCGCTCTCGTTGAGGTGAAATTCTTTGGAAAGCACTTTGTTTTCAAAGTATGGGTTTTCATCGAAATACTACAAACCACAAACACAAATGCTCAGTAAAGGTGGAATTTGCACGGTAGAACATACATACATTTTAACTAGACCCTGTAGCACACTTACAAAATCTATTCTGTAACCCGACTTGATGTCTTCAAACTCTGTCACTTCCACCCTGTTCAGATAATGAAGTGCCTCCTCATCTTCTTCCCCCAAAAGGGCAGATACTGTGGGAGGAAGGGGTGTAAAACTTTTGTCTATTTTCTTCTGCATCAAATAAGATATTTCTACCTATGGCACCAAAAATAAAAGACTCACCTTGTGGATGGTTGACAAATGTGGTGACCCAAAAGTTTGGAATTTTTGCGATCAATTCTGACCTCTTCTGAAAGAATGGTTGACGGAGTTTGTTGTATTTCTGTTCAACTTTTAAGATCTCCTCACTTGCTTGCTCGTTCAATCTGAAGGAAGACAAAAAAAAAACAGATTCCAATGTGGATCAGTTTTCAACAGTAACAACAGTGCAAACCGTAACAACAAAGGCAGGTGGGCAGATAAGTGTTGTGGCATTACTGTGGTATTAACCAAATGTACAGACGTGAATTAATTTTAAATTATTTCTATTTACCTGTCGATTTCATTTTGAACTTCATCAATGTGTTCAATGGCTTCCTGTTGCTCCTTCTCTGTTGTGAAAAGAAATGCATGCATTAGTGGCCATCATACATGCAGCTAGTCAATACATTTAGTAATAATTCAGCAAAAAAACATAAACAGTTTAAATTAACCGTCTGGTTAATTTACAAAGACAAATACTTAAATGTGGCTGCAGTCTACTTTGCCGCTCAAAACAGAATTCTAAAGCTAAGCTTGCAGACGGCGTTTCCTGCTGGCTAGTGAGAAGGCCGCGTGGTTTGAATGTGGTACTATGTACTACGCACACTGAAAACCTGCCTAGACCAACGAAGGTAGCTAGCTTGGCATGTTTGATGGTAAAATATTCATAATTGCCCAAAGTAGATATTTAGTTACACTCGAGTTTCTCCACTTAGAAAATTCCACTTTAGTGGTTCGAGTTAGCTAGCTTCCTTCAAAATAGCTTAATCATGGCGGATAACCAACATCAACAACAAAGTAGCTACCATTAGCCAACTTTCCGTTAGCGTTAGCTTCCCATCTTACGATGAACAGTAGGTTTCATTCAATCCAAATACTAGCTAGTACCGGCTACTGTAAATTCCTTGTGCATTACGTGAACTGCGACATGTATTCTGAATTATGTTGTAAATCTAAGTGTAGACTAAATGGATGCTCGGACAAGTGTTAACGTTACACGAACCACTCGCTAGTGACATAACGGACCATGCTGGAAATGCTACTAGGCTATGGTACAAGCTAACTACATGGCCTCTCCATCACCGGTCTCGCCATTTGCATTGGCCTGGCAATGGCACCCCTCTTGCCTGAGCGCGTAAGCTAAGTTCATGCTAAAAAACTGTTGTAGCCAGTTGCTGCGCAGTCAACCCCTGCTGCCACACTAACAGTAGGTTCAGGTCAGACTGACTGCTTTTAATGAATTAACATTCATTTATAATATAGCAAATATTATTTAACCTTCAACTAATACCATTAAAGCGAACTAATAAAAGAAAGTGAAAATGGCGGTGAACAGGAGGCCGCCATTCCTTACCGGAGGTTTCGTCTGCACCGTCGTGGTTTGAGTTCAGCTCCTTTTTACTCACTTTTGCCGCCGAGGCCGACATTTTTTCGCTCACTGAAAATGATAGTCTTCGATGATAATAGTTACTTTTCAGATCAGCGTTCTCCTTGCACAGGAGAATGTAATTATGCCTTCAACTCTGCGTGCTGTGTCCAACAACGTGTGCTGCTCCGCTCAACACACAATGTAAAGAAGCGAGGAAGTCAAAGCTCAAGCCCACTCACGCGCTCCTTTCATTATGAACGCGCCTCTCAAATGAACAAAATGAGCTCCGCCTCTCAAAATAGGTCTATCACTACAATCTCACTGGTTTATGTATGAACCTGTTTTACACATTAAAGTAGCAAATACAGTCACAGCATATTTTACAGTTTAATTCTACATTTTACAACGACGTGTTCATGCGCTTTTTCAGAGTGAAGAAGAGAATGGATCACTTGCATTCTTTTAAATAAATAATTAAGTATGACTGGCGAGCACAGATTCTTTTGAGATCACCAGCCCCGCTTGCACTTGAACAACATTGTTGTTCATGAATTATGTTACAAAAATGAATAATAAATGCATTCATATTTTAATATAGAGCACACACATTTACATATATATATATATATATA
>JAVQJS010156814.1:0-17367 GCA_036024795.1 Galaxias rostratus
CTCTCTCTCTCTCTCTCTCTCTCTCTCTCTCTCTCTTTCTCTCTCTCTCTCTCTCCCCCCTCTGTATTGATTCACCCGTTAACACCCTCCCCCTCCTTATGGCTCTGCCCCCTTTAGACTGAAAGGTCTGGAGCAGATAACGAAGGCCACCATGCTGGGCCACCTGCTCCCCGTGCTGCTCACCTCTCTGATGCACCCCAACCTGCAGACCCTCACCCTGGCCGATGCCCTCATGCCCCAGCTGGTCCAGCTGGTCCTCTACACCAGCCAGGTAATGTGTCTCCGCCTGCTCTCTGACCCGAAATATACAGTCTACGTCTCTTTTCTTTTCCTTTGATGGAGCGAATTTATTGCTTTTCCACTCGGATAAGTAGTGTTATATTATTTATTGAGATGTTTCTGATCCGTGGCGGTTTTCTAGACCGCTCTGCTGCTGAAGACTCAGTCACCACTGTTTACTGAGGAGTCTACCCTGTCTGGAGGGCTCTTGGGCCCTGGGGCAAAGGCTGCTGCTGCCGCCGCTGCTGCTGAGGACAGGTATGGCCTACCACAATTGGGTGGTGTGTGGGGGGGGCATCATTAACGAAGCTGAATTCTAAAATAAATCCTACATCCTGATTTCTTTTGTGGTTGCTTATTTTAAGCCTTTGTCGTGTGAAGAGGTTCATGCACAGTTCACGTGTCCCCAGCTTTCGAATCCTGGACGAGCGCGAGGAGCCGGGCTTCCTGACCGGCCTGAGGATCCCGGCTCCGTGGGCCGCGGGCAAGACGGTGGAGACGGTCCACCCGGTGCGAGACAACTACAAGTTCAAGGATACGGTGCACATACCCGGGGCGCGCTGCCTCTACCTCCGCTTCGACTCCCGCTGCTCCTCCCAGTACGACTACGACAAGGTGCCACGCCGCCGCCTCCGCCTCCTCACACACACACACACACACACACACACACTTGAGGTTCACATACGCACGCTACCAACACGTAAACATGCCACACACACACACACACACACACACACACACACACACACACACACACATACACACTCACCGATACGGAATTGTTCTGTCGTCACACCACTTTTCTCTAACGTTGATTGGAATTCCCAGCTGGTGATGTACGCTGGCCCGAACACAAACAGTCGGAAGGTCACGGAGTACGGGGGCAACGTACTGGGATACGGGAGCCGCAGTGTCCTGGGAACCGGCTGGCCCAAAGACCTGGTCAAGGTGAGGTGGGGTGGGGGGATCGACGCGTCCGATTAACTTTCTTTGGCACGTCTTCATATCAGTAACAAACGGGGCGGGGCCCTTTCCTGTGGCTTTCTCTCTCTCCCCCCCCCCCTCGATGGTTCTCTCCTCGACTCACCCCACGCTGAGACCAGAGGGGGGGTGGGGGCGGGGCGCTCACCGCTCTTTATTTTTCCTCCCGCTCCCCGTGTCCGCAGGTCGAGGGCGACACGGTGACCTTCTCCTTTGAGATGAGGAGCGGGCGGGAGCACAACACCCCAGACAAGGCCATGTGGGGCTTCTCCTGCACCGTTCGAGCCCAGGTAGCCACCAGGCCGCCCTGCACCGGGAGCAGGAACAGCCTCCGGAGGAGGGGGGGGTGGTGTGGAGTGGGGGCGCTTCAATCCTCCACCGACCCAATGTTGTGCTGTAGTTGCACTGTGCGAGGCGAATTCATTGCATGAATCCCTAATGCTCCTGCATATATGGATGACTCCTCTCGCGGGTCCCGGTTACGTAACGGGCGGTAATGAAATTCGATCCGCAGCCCGGTTCTGCTGACGAATCCCCTTCTCCCTCTTTTCTTTTTTCTCTCTCTCCCCGTCTTCTGCGTGCGCGGCGCGTCCACCAGGAGTCCTCGGAGGACGTGGCAGGGGGCCTGCCCTTCCTGGCGGACCTGGCGCTGGGCCTGTCGGTGCTGGCCTGCTCCATGCTGCGCATCCTCTACAACGGGCCGGAGGTGACCCGGGAGGAGGAGGCCTGTCACGACCTGCTCTGCTCCAAGCTGCTGCAGAGGTGACCTGGCCAGGAAGCACAGCCCTGACGGCGATAGGAGCTGGTCGAAGCGGAGATAGACAGACAGAGAGAGGAGGGGGGGGGAATAGATTTATGCACGGTTGTTCTGGTTTGCAGTGTACACACAGAGAGAGAGAGAGGCGGGGGTTATGGATTCATGTACGGTTGTTCTGGGTTACGGTGTTGACAGTCTCTAGGTGGTGCCGTTTGCCGGTACAGCCTGGGGCGGTGACGCCCCGGCTAACCTCAGTCTGTGAAAACCTTAAGCCTACACATTTAAGAAGCGAATAATACACACAGCTACCAATGTAATGTACTGCAGCCATCTTGACCCATCGCGTCCACCCACCCCTCTTTAGATGCCAATGGCAGGTGGAAGCGAACGGTGCCATCTCCCCGGCCCTGACCCCCAGCCCCTCGCCCCTGCCCCTCACCATCGAGGAGGACCGGGAGTTCACCTACCCGTCCGACGTGCTCATCCCGCCCCCCGGCCTCATGCCCGGGACCTACTTTGACCTGCCGCGCATCCGCCTGCCGCCGGGGATCATGGGTCGGCTGCGGGAGGTGTCGGGCCGCGCCAGGCCGCAGTTCCGTCCCAGCATCAAGTGAGACCGGTTCTTCTGATGGAGTTTTGACGCCACTTATTATTTTTAATGTGCCTACTATGAAATCCTAGGCCTCACATTTTTACCAGGCTTGTTGAAGTACAGCAGGGGCACCAGCAGTGTGTTGCAATAGACAACTCTTACAGTCAATACTTTTCCTTACCACCTTAATATTTTATCTATCTACAATTGAATTTATATAGCGCCTTTCTTATACCCAAGGTCGCTTTTCAAAAAAACAATTAATACCACAGAACAAACAATCGACCGACAGATATCAAGCACTACACCCAGTCTGAGTGATGCCATGGCAGACAATTTGTGCCGGACTTGCTCACCCATTATATGTTACGTAGACATTGAGTCTGGTGCTGCTCGTCTGTTCTCCCAACGCTCCTTTTCCTACCCTGTGTCCCTCCCAGGGAGGTGATCCGGCCGGACGTCATGGAGGAGGTCATCGTCTCCTGCGTGATCAAACACCTCACCCTGGTGGACGCGCTCCAGTCGCTGGTCAACTTCCAGCACCGCGAGGAGCACGCGGAGGAGTACGACCTGCTCTGCAACATCATGGCGGAGACCTTCAAGAAGATCAATGCCATGGAGCGACAGCTGCAGGTGTGTGTGTGTGTGTGTGTGTGTTTGTGTGTGTGTGTGTGTGTGTGTGTGTGTGTGTGTGTGTGTGTGTGTGTGTGTGTGTGTGTGTGTGTGCGGGTGTGCGGCTGTGCGTGCGCTTTTAAGGTAATATTGGGTGTGTTTGTGATAAGTTAACTGTGTGCGTGGGGCGTTGAATATGTGTGTGTTTTTGTGCGTGTATGTGTGGTAAGTTAACTGAGTGAGGGTGGTAAGTTTATGGTGCATATGTGTGGTACGTTAACTGTGAATGCGCGGTACGTTAACAGGCTGTGTGTGTTTTTTCTCCCCGTCCTCCCTCCAGAGCGTGGCGGAGCTGGAGCAGAAGTGGCAGAACGAGGTGGAGGAGGCTCAACAGGGGAAGCTGGAGAACAACGCTCCGTTCTTCCACGACTACCACTTCTTTGAGGTAGGACCGCCGGCTCCGGCTCTGCCTCTGTGAGAGATGGCCTGGCGTGGGAGGGGAGGCTCGTTCACGGGGTGTTTTTCTCGGAGACACTCATTTTTTTTGTGTTTGTTCCAGAATAAAATGAAGGAGCTGGAGCTGCTGTGTTCGCTGAAAGAAGTCCCGCTCGACTTCAGCAACTTGGAAAACGTGGTCCTTGCACTGAGGTAAGACAACCGTAGACCGCAGCGAAGGGGTCCGTCCGTTAGGATGCCGTCTCTCGCTGGGATGACGGCAGAACTCGATGCCCTTCTCATGACGTGTGCTTCCCGACGCGCCATCACAGAGAGAAGTTCTTCCAGGAGGTGAACTCCATGCACATGAAGAGCGCCACTCCCCTGGCCAAGACCAAAGCCCTGGTGAAGAGCCTGATGAACCGCACCGAGCTGCTGCTTCACGTCACCATCGCCCCGCACTGCAGGAGCCTGACCAGCACCCCCGCCGGCACCCCGGGGCCAGGTACACACACACACACACACACACACACACACACACACACACACACACACACACACACACACACACACACACAGGCATGCCAGGTACACACACGCCAGCATGCCGGGGCCAGGTACACACACACTCTCGCTCTCTCCACGTCTCGCTGTCTTTCCGTCTCTGTCACGCTCGTTCACTTTTTCTGTGTCTCATTCTGACCCTCTCTTTCTCGACACTGCTCTGACATGAGGCGTTTGAAACGGGATCGATTGCGACACGTTTTGTTGTGTTTTCACGTCGACGCCATTTGTCTTTTTGGCCACGGTTTCTTTCAGCCTGTAAGTCCGTGTCGGACTCCAAGGCGTCCCTGCCCACGGCCAAACAGCCAGTCTTCCTACGCAGCATGTCAGCGCCCTCTGACCTGGAAATGATTGCCAACCAGGACCTGGAGTTTACTCATGCAACACAAAGGTGATTAGTTATGTACTTTTTATGGCAAGAAAAGTGAGTGGTTTAAAATGTTACGAGGCCGAAAAGAAAAAACACTTTAAAATGTTGTTGTAATTTGCTCTACATAGACATACAAGGTCCTCGAGGATTAGCCGAAGCTAGCTGTTGACGGTGCGTTTTTGTTTTGTTAATGTTCCCTAGGAGGCGCCATCACCCCAGCAGTCACCGTAGCAGCTCCTTCACCCTGCTCCAGTCGCTAGCCATGGAGGACAGCCGCGACAAGCCCACGTACAGCGTGCTGCTGGGACAGCTCTTTGCCTTCATCGGGACCACCCCTGATCAGGCTGTAAGCCCCTCCTCACACACCACGGCCGCCGTCCGCCATAGTCCTACGGCTTGATGGACTGTGTGACCTGTTGCACTTCACTCTAAATCGCCTCTGGCAACGGAGAAATGTGAAACTCCCGCAGTAGTCCTGCGGCTAATGTGCAGTATGACCTGCTGCATTCTGAATCGCCGGAAAGTCCTCAGAGAGTATGGTTGGCAGAAGTCGACTCGAGGTTTCAAGGTTTTTTAGTGTCATATGCGTAACGTTTACAGAGGCAAAAGTACGCAATTAAATTCTCGTGTCTCTTCGACACCTAACGCTAACGCAGACATTTGAATAGAATATAACAAAATAGGTAAATAACAAAATAGGTAAATATGACTCAAATTAAGTATTTGTCAGGTGAAGCTGGACCTGAGATGCGTCGTTGTCTTCCTCCCCCGCAGGTGTCCAGCAGCAGCTTCCTGTCCGCCGCCCAGACGCGCTGGAGGCGGGGCAAGACCCGGAAGCAGGCGCTCATCCACATGAGGGAGCTGCTGACCGCCGCCGTCAGAGTGGGCGGAGTCACCCACCTGGTGGGACCCGTCACCATGGTACTGCAGGGCGGCCCCAGGTAACCGACAGTCACTCAAACACAGGAATGCCAATTCAAAGACGGATGCTCAAATGATCATCCCATCCCGAATCTCCTCCCACAAGAGTGGCCACGGTACGTTGAAATCCCTTTGGATGTGTCCTCTGTCCCTTTTCCCGCGTGCAGAATCGAGGAGCTGACATGCGGGGGGATGGTGGAGCAGGTGCAGGAGGCGTTCGGGGAGACCATGACGTCGGTGGTGTCGCTGTGCGCCCGCTACCCCATCGCCTGTTCCAACAGCATCGGCATGCTGTGCACGATCCCCTACACCAGGCAAGACCCCTCGCTTCTGTGGACCACACACACACACACACACACACACACACACACACACACACACACACACACACACACACACACGAGTAGCTAGGGAGCCCATGTTCACATGTACTGTAACGGTGGTCATAGTTGCGCACGCGATACTTTTTTTCCACGCCGGAGGCTGAACGTCTGTCGACCGCCCTTCCCAGGAGCGAGGAGCAGTGCCTCGTGCGGAGCGGCCTGGTCCAGCTGATGGACCGGCTGTGCAGCCTGAGCGGCCAGAGGGACTGCAGCTCCAACGAGAAGCAGACCAAGAAGCAGAAGGTGGCCACCATGGCCTGGGCCGCCTTCCAGGTGCTGGCCAACCGCTGCATCGAGTGGGAAAAGGTGGAAGGTAGGTTTGGATGCCGGGCACCATTTTGTTAACGTGTCCTTAGTTATCAAAGGAGGGGACGGGGGGTGGTTGAATAAGAGGTGATAAAAGCAGCTATTTCCTGGTTGTCATTTTGTAGATTTCTACAGGGTCAGGCTTAGGGAAACCCGCGGAGGACAGTTTTTGAGAGGTAACAGTAAGCTAAGCTTGAGGATGGTGGAGATAGGTCAGGAAGGTGTTTTGTAACACTTGTCACGATGGACCAAGCCCGGCTGAGGAAGCACATCTCCTCAGCATGTCTCTAACGTCTAGGTTCCGGTGATGGACAGGACGCGTTTTAACACGCGGCCACGATGGCTCCTCTCCCGAACGTTCTTTAGAGCAGCACGCGCGGCGAAGACTAAGAACGACGTTTTACGTTTGAACAGGTGGCTCCACGGACGCGGTGCACTCCGGGCTGGCCCGGCAGGTGTCCAGCCTGCTGACCAATCACCTGGCCCGGGCCACCGAGTGCTGCGGGAACCAGGCGGCGGGCAACGACGCGCTGCAGGACGTCCTGAGTCTGCTGAACGACCTGTCCAGGTACGCTCCACCGCCAGGGAGATCACCAACACTGACAAGGCATGGCAGAGTTTCTGGCATCGCATGAAAGAGCCACGTCTTTGCCAAGAGAGACATGTTTAGGAAACTTTAAAGATATTGGTCTTATATCATTTCATACAGACGTTTGTTGTGTCCTTTGTAATGATTTGCCATTTTAGTTTCGTTTTTTTCTCACTAACACAACATTGTCGGACATATTGTACACCCCGTGTTCTTTTATGTGAGATAAAACGAAAAGATGTTCTCACGTATGTATCCCTGTTTTCTTTTGCAGGAGCCACATAGGGAAGGCCATCCTGAGCCAGCCGGCCTGCGTGTCCAAGCTCCTGTCCCTGCTGCTGGACCAGCGGCCGTCCCCCAAGCTGGTGCTGATCATCCTGCAGCTGTGCCGGGCCGCCCTGCCCCTCATGAGCGTGGAGGACTGCGGCAACGTGGCCCTGCCCTCCTGGAGCTACTCCATCAACACGCTGGAGACCGAGCAGCCGGACGCCAGCGACCCGGCCTCGCGCATCGCCTCCCTGCTGCTCGCCAAGCTGGCCGACTACGTGGTGCCAGGTGAGGCCGAGCCTTTGGCCCTCTCCCTTTATGGCGGGACCCCGACCCGTTGTCTGTTGACAGGCGGTCGGGAACGCCGCGAATGTTTCTGCTAACGGACCGGATGTAAGAACCGGAAGTAACAGACCAGAAGAGCCGGCGTCAAACGCGTAGGAATCGCGGTCGACACGGCTCCTGTTAGAGGACCGACTCTTTAAGGCTGCATAATTGTTTTCCTCATAGGAGATCCGTTACCCTGAAGACTGTGGAGCCATGCTGGCCTCAGCTGTCGCTCTTGTTCACACACACTCCGCCCCCCTCCTCCTGAACACCCCCCACCCTCTCTCTCTCTCTGTGTCCTCGGCAGGCTGCCAAACCCTGCTGTCGCCCAGCGCGTCAGAGCCCGACACCAGCCTGACCCGCGCCAGCTCCAAGGGTGCCCTGAAATCCGATAAGGAGGGCGGGGAGGAGGGCGAGGCGGTGGACGGCAAGCTGTCCATCTTCATCCACAAGAGGGAGGACCAGTCCTCACACGAGGTCCTGCAGCCGCTGCTCAGGTCATTATGCGAACGCATCGACGTTTCATATTCATACTTACGATTCATTTATAAGAGACAGCGCGCATAAACAACATGTTATGTAAATGTGCCTGTCACCACTCACCAAGCGAGTTTACATATGATGTCCCGGGGGGGAAAAGCTGGTATTTGATCATCTGACACCTCTGCGTTTCTGTTTGGACATGCAGCAGTTCAGAGGGACGTCCGTTTCGCCTCGGCACCGGCGCCAACATGGAGAAGGTGGTGAAAATGGACCGAGACATGACGAAGGTCAGAGCCCGTCCTCTGTGCCACGTCTCGCACGGAGACCCAGAATTCCCAGACTCCCCGTCAAAAACATGCGAAAGCCGCCGGTCGCGACATACCACCACCCTCCCGCCAACACTAACCTCCTGACCTTTGACCTCAGAGCGGGAGCTGCGAGGTGATCACGGAGGAGGCGGCGGCAGCGCTGAGGAAGGCCAACAAGTGGGCCCAGTCGGGCCTGATAGTCAGCGTGGGCCCGCCCGTGGAGGCTCTGGCCCAGGAGGCCGCCGGCGGCGTCACCACCGGCGACAAGAAGAAGACCGCCCAGACAGCCGTCTGCCGGGACCGCAACTCGGACCTCGCCAGGTAACTCTCTCCCGGAGAGGCCATTTATCCGGAGAGGCCATTTATCCGGAGGGGACTTTGAAGGAGTCAGATTTTTTTTCAATTGGATTTGAAATTTGTTTGAAACAGAATGTGTCGTGTTAGTGGAATCGTTGTTGCTTTGATGTGAACGACAACCATTTTGGGTTTGTTTTTTTTGTTGTTGTTTTTTTCACACGTGGCGCGTTGTTCGTTTTCTCTCCTGTTGTTCAGGTCAGACCCCATCCGGCCGTTTATTAGTGGCCACGTGGCTAACAGCATGGCGGCCGAGGTCATCGCCCTCCTGCACAGCCTGCTCACCGCCCCGGAGTCCAACACCGCTCAGATCTGGACCAGCACCGCCGAAAAGGTAAGACCACCAAGTTGCTATCCAAGGGTGGCTGTTGGATATTTTGGAAATTTTCATGTACATTTAATATGTTTTGTTTTAAATGCTGGTAATTTTTTTATCTTGAACAAAAGTTTGTTTATATCCAAGGAAGAGGCAGCGTTTCTTATGGCGATGTTGATTCTTTAGAGATGAGGTGGTGAAATACACGCTGAGACACTATCCAGCTGCTTGTAATGATGATTTCATCTTTGTGTATCAAAATAAAAGTCTGACCGAGCCCTGTGTGTCTCCGCGTGGTTCGGTCCAGGTGCTGTCCCGCGCCCTGATGTTCATCCCCCAGCTGGGGAAGTACGCCGAGAGCATCCTGGAGAACGGAGCCGGCGGCGGCGGCGGCAGCAGCAGGAAGCTGGCCAAGCTCCAGGCCATCGGCCGGCAGGCCGTGGCAGCGCTCTGCGCCCTGGGGGGCTTCAAGGAGACCATCAAGATGGGCTCCGAGGTCCAGGTGGGTGACCGGGGCGATGGGGCGTGGAGCCATCACGAGAATAAATGACCTCCCTAATGGTTGAAGCGCAACGTTTTAGTTACATACAAATACATTATATTAAGGCTATCCTGCAACATTTCTACAAATAGAAGGTAGGTGATGTTTTTGTGTTGGGCAGTCTTATATAAATGTGCCTGTGTGAGTCAGTCATTTTGTCCATGTCTCTTTCCTTTTAGGTAGTCGGCAAAGGAGTGCTGGGCAGCGTCGGCGTGGTGATGTCCATCAACGAGCAGGAGGGCATCGCCACTGTCAAGTTCCCCTCCTGCGAATACAGGCGGACCTGCAAGGCCTCCGACGTCCTGACCGTGCCCATATCCCGACTCTGCACGCCCCGATCAGAGGTGAGGGTCCCGCGTCCCCCGGATACAGGCCGAACGTTCCCGTGTTTCTGCTCGCCGGGTGACATCCGACTGTGCTTCCGTCCGTCCCCCCCTCTCCAGGCCCTGCCCCTGTACAAGCTCTCCATCACGGAGAAGGTGGTGCAGGCGGTGCAGTCCATGCTGCTGCCGCAGGAGGGCAGCCTCTCCATCCACACCTCCCTCCCCGCCTCGGGAGATGGCTCCAGCCCCGTCATGGCCGCCGTCCGCCTCCTGGCTGAAATAAGAACCAGGTGACCTGACGTTCTCTCTCTCACCCTTATTCTCTGGACTCACGCGCGTGTGTTCCCTACACGTGCGTGGCCAGAGGGAACACACACACACACACAGACACACACACACACACACACAAAGGACATATGTATCTTTATGTGGTTTAAGAGGTCAAGGATATTATATTATTTCTCAATAACGATAAGAATAATACCCCACATTTGAGGGCTACTCTCCGGGCACTCACCGGAGTGATAGATGTCAGGTGGGTGGCCAGGACAGGTAAGTGGACGTGTGTCGACCCCTCTGTTTGTGGGGCGTGCAGGGCGTGCCTGGTGATGGCCCAGCTCCTGGAGGACAGCTCCTTCTGTGAGGAGTTCATTCAGCAGTGTCCTGCCGCTGTGGAGGTGCTCAACCTGGTGGCCCAGGAATGCAGCCCTGGTGAGTAGTACTGTTAGTATCAGAGGTGAAACCAGTCTGGCATTAAAAAAATATGGCAATAAATAGCACTTGGGTAATACTTTGAGTGAGCATGTCACGGTGAAAACATGTTGATACATGTTTGAAGTAGGATGTGTTAATTTGTTTGAGAACACCTCGTCCCCATATTATTCAATCAGGTTCCATTACGTCCTAGTCAGCCCCTGCAATGTTCAATCTCACCACTGCAGTATTACAGTGATGTCTAAGCACTACACACACCTTTTGATATGGATATGACCTGACGGTAAACACAAAGCCTGGCCATACAGAGCATAGTTATTCTTTAATGCCGCTGTGTGTGTGTGTGTGTGCGCGTGTGCGCGTGTCGGTGTGTGCGTGCGTCTGTGTGTGAGTTGGTCGGTGTGTGTGCACGTGTTGGTGTGTGTGTGTGCGTGCGTGTGAGTGTGTGTCTAACTCTGAGTGTCCTGTTTGTGCAGGAGAGCGTCTAGGCATGGTGGAGGCCCAGTGTGAGAGAGTGAGGACGCTGTACAGGGACTGCGCTCGGCCGCCACCCCCTCCGCTGCAGACGGACCGGCGCCAGGTGGGTCCGCCATCGCACCCCATCACCATCGACCCGCCCCCACAGGACTGAAATCAAACCCATAAAAACATGTAAAACACTAGCGAGATGAATTGTAAGGGGCCGTAGAGATTCAGTTTCTGTGGCCGACGTTCAGGAGGTTGCGATACAAAACTACTGGAATCACTGAAATGATTATGAGGGTACTTTTGCCCTCCCGCAAAGTTATCCGTAACGTATTCTTTCACCGCCTGTCCCTTAAGACAGAAAGACGGGACACTAAACCCACACAAACCCTTAACCCTAGTGGTCTCCTCCCACAGCCCAAGGAGATCACATGGTGTCCCTCCAGGGTGTTCCCCCCTGTGCGGGCCTGCATGTTCTCCTCCCGCCTGACCTCCGTGACCTTCCTGGCTGACCCGAGCGCTGGAGGGGGGCTGCCCAGAGGCACCTTCATCTACGCCACATCACCCCTACCTGTGCAGGTGAGCGCGGTCTCCACACAGTTAAATTCTCCAATCACAGTCTAGTTGGTGTGGAATCCTACTAAGAAACCCATTAGAGGTTGTAAGGTGGTTTTGTCGATAAACAAAGTCAATGTTTATCTTCGCGATGTTTCATGGGAGGTCCTTCCTGCTTGTGTCCGCCTGCAGGCCCCTTCCTTTTACTGGGAAATAGAGATCGTCTCCTACGGAGACTCCGAGGACGACAGCGGACCCATCGTGTCTTTCGGCTTCGCCACCGAGGCGGAGAAGAGAGACGGGGCGTGGACCAACCCCGTTGGAACCTGCCTCTTTCACAAGTACGGGAACCCACCGTGTCCCCACGCCTTTTTCCTTTTTGTCTTCCACGGGACCGTCCGGGATGATCCCGTCTCTGCCAGCTGTTGTTTTCCACCCGCTGCCCTGCCTCTCAAATGGAAACGCTGACCTCTTTTTCCCCCTCTCTCTCTCCTTCTCTCTCTCTCCGTCCCCCGTCCTGTCTCTCTCTCTATCCTTCTCTCTCTCTCTCTCTCCGTCCTCCGTCCTGTCTCTCTCTCTCTCTCTCTCTCTCTCTCTCTCTCTCTCTCTCTCTCTCTCTCCGGCCTCGTCAGTAACGGGAGGGCGGTGCACTATAACGGCTCCAGTCTGCTGCAGTGGAAGAGTGTCCGGCTGGACGTGGCCCTCCTTCCTGGTGAGACGGGAAAAGCCACACCGTCCACACTGACCTCTCACGCTTCCGTTAGGATCATCTGTCTTCCTTAGTTCGAGCTGAATGTGTTGCCTACCTGCCTTGACTGGGAACGCGCATGATCTCGATATGCAACATCCACATCGCTATGCTGTATTATTACACCTTATTCTTCGGAATGGAATGGATGAGCATGACCTTTTTGTTAAATGCAACCCTTCTCATAGGATAGCATGGCTTCCTGGCTTTACATAAGCTCCGCTCTGTATAACTTTACCTTAACTGCACTCGAGCTTTTCCAGACAACCCATATTCAACACTTTTTAACCTCTCTGGTTTGGTCAGGCCTATTTAAGTATGTATGTATATGTATCTGCACACAAACATGCACATACATACACCTACCGATGTGCAGATGCCGTGACTGTACATGTTGGCGTTTGTAGGGGACGTGGCAGGCATTGGTTGGGAGCGTTCGGAGGGCACCCCTCCACCCCCGGGCCAGGCCCCCAAAGGGAGGGTCTACTTCACCTACTGCGGCCAGCGCCTCAGCCCCTACTTGGAGGACGTGGCAGGGGGCATGTGGCCTCTGGTGCACATTCAAAAGAAGGTGGGTGTCCGCGCCCCCCCGTCCCCCTCCACACACACTAATAAAACCACTGTAACTGTTAATGGTCCGACTCAATGGCCTGGTCAGTGCATCTGTAATGGCGCTGGTGTTATTTTCTTTCTTTCTCTCTCTCTCTCTTCCTTTCTTTCTCGTGCTCTCTCTCTTTTTCTCTCTCTCTCTCTCTTTCTTTTTTCTTTCTCTCTTTCTTTCTTTGTCTCTTTCTCTCTTTTTCTCTCACTATGCAGAACACAAAGATCCGTGCCAACTTTGGCTGCCGGCCGTTTGCCTACGCGGAGGGCCAAGCCCACCGGAACGCCGCCGACCTGTGCGTGGACCTGGCCGAGGAGATCAGCGCCAACTTCGAGGCTCTGCCCTTCGCCATGGCCTCGGACAGCGACAACGACGCCGGCGCCAGCGTGGCGTCCGACTCCGGCTCCCACGGACCCCCCTGTCGGATCGCCGCGGTGGCCATCGCCCAGCAACGTATGTGCTCCTCGGTTCCGTCCCCCCCGTCCCGTCCGGCTTAACGAACGCGCCCCCCCCTTAACCGTGCTTTCTCTTTGAGTGATAGCAATGGGTTTTATCACTGTAAACAAAAGCCATTAAAGTGGGCTTTTCAGAGTAGGATGCATTTCCATTTATTTCCATTGTTGTTTTTAGCACTTGACCGTGATGACGAGTTTTGCGGTTTCATTTCGGTTTTTTTCATTTCAGTCCAGTGTCTGTGCTGTGGGGATAACACCCCCCCCCCCCCCCCGGACCCCCACCCACTCCCCTGCTGTCTGTGTCCGTGTGCGTACGTCTGCCCCCCCCCCCCCCTCCCAGTCGGCGACGCTTGTATGAACTGGCTTTGTTGTTTGTCCCCTCCCGCTGCGACAGAGTACAACAGCGACTCGTCCTGCCACTACAAGGTGGAGCTGAGCTACGAGAACCTGGTGGTGTCCGGGCCCGACGGCCACCCGGCCCCCGTCGCCGACGACGAGAGCGACGACGAGGACGACGAAGACGTCCCCAGGGTGAGGGAGGGAGGGAGGGAACGAGGGAATGACGAAGGGAGGGAGGGAGGGAGGACGGGAGGGAGGGAGGGAGGGAGGGAGGAAGGGAGGAAGGTAGGGACTGAGGGAGGGACGAAGGGAGGGAGAGAGGGAGCGAGGTAGGGACTGAGGGACAGAGGGCAGGAGGGAAGGAGGGAAGGAGGGAGGGAGGGAGGAATGGAGGGTGGGAGGGAGGGAGGGAAGATGGGAGGGAGGGAGGGAGGCGACACGGGTCTTAGCGGCGGACTTAAAGCCCCGTTGGCTTTGTGCAGCGGCGGGGGCTTTTTAAACCAATAGAACCTGGACCGTCCAGAGAGGAGGCGGAGTCAAAGGTGTGTGTGTGTGGATGTGGGGATCTTAACCGCGTGCCGCTGCTTCGCTCTGCCTCCAGGAGGACCACTACGCCTTGCTAGTGAAAGCCTGGGAGACCAAGGTGTTCCCCACCATTCGCAGACGCTTCCGCAACGAGGCGGAGAGGAAGTCTGGCCTGGACCAGATCAAGGGGGCCCTGCAGCTAGGTGAGCCTGGAGCCTCCGTATAAAAACTCAATATCACGATGAAGTGAATGGTGTTTGACTGGTACTGTACAGATGAAATTACACTCAATTGTTAGATATGGATTATTAAGATTTAAGATGAAATGCCTTGTCCAATCCCCTTTCATGGAATTCCTCGAGAACAATGGGTTGTCTCCATGGTTACCAAGGCTGTATAATTCTCAGGTTTGGTTTTGACCTCGGCAGCAACGGTTGCCAGATGGTGTCAATGAGGCCCGAAACACAAACCCGTCTGACTTCAGTCATCTGAAGTATTGGGGCTGTTCCCATTGCTCTCTGTCTTAATTGTCTGCAGGCATGGTAGACATCGCCAGACAAACGGTGGAGTTCCTCTACGAGGAGAACGGTGGGATTCCTCGCGACCTCTACCTGCCCACCATCGAGGACATCAAGGACGAGGCCAACAAGTTCACCATCGACAAAGTCCGCAAAGGTATGCTGCCGCGCAATGCCGTCTGCGCCTTATCAAACTTAGTAAATCCCTGGCAATACTCCCCCCCCACATTCTGGTTACATGGAAAAGCTTTGAATAGGATTAGGAACAGCTCTTTCCAACTGAAACGACTGGTCACACACCATGCCGCCCCCCCCCCCTCTCGCCCAGGTTTGACGGTGGTGATCCGGTGTCCGGAGAGCAACAACACCAACAGCACCACAGGGGGCACGGCGTTGCCCAAGTTTGCCATCCGCGGCATGCTGAAGACCTTTGGCCTGCACGGCGTGGTGCTGGACGTTGACTCCGTACGTTAAGTGGCGCTAACCTCACCCACCACTGTCCAAGAAAATACCCCATAATGCAACACTGGCGTAATATGGTTCCCTTGAATGTTATCAGATATGTATTTTTGGAGATATAACGGCTAAAATGCAGGTAATAATAAAAAAAAAAACGTTCTTGCTGTTTAGTGAATTTCCTGTCTAATGCCGCGGTCTGTCTTGTTTGGACGGTGTCCAGTTGAATGAGCTGGTGCAGGTGGAGACCTACCTGCGCAGCGAAGGCGTCCTGGTGAGATACTGGTACCCCATCGAGACGCTGGAGCGCCCGCCCGCCGGGTCCCGCCGCACCGCCGCCAACGGCCTGGTGTCCCTGGACAGCAGCAACATCCAGATCCACAGGTACGACCCAAAGGCGCACAGGACAGGCTCCTTTCTCTCGCACTTCTCTCTCTCTCTCTCTCTCGTCCGCCGACGCCAGTGCGTGGGCGCCTGTGGAAAATTGCTGTGTTCGTTAATCAAACGTCGCCGGCGTTTTGTTCAGAGAGCTGCTGCGCTGTGAGAGTGCGCTGGCGCGCCTGTACTGCCGGATGGCGCTGCTCAACATCTTCGCCCCCAAGAGCCCTCACACCTTCACCCGCCTCTTCCACATCCCGGCCATCCGCGACATCACCCTGGAACACCTGCAGCTGCTGTCCAATCAGCTGCTGGCTCCGCCCCTGCCAGGTGAGCACCAAGACAAGTTCTTGTGAATAAAATCAGGATAATAATAATGATGTATGATAATGCATTCGGTACGGTGACTGACTGTTCATGGTCAGCCATACTTAAGAGGTGGATGCCTTTCAAGAGTTTTGATTCAGACAGTGACTGTGCCTTGCATCACAGCCTTTGAATTCTACATGAATGAATTATATTATTGCAGCCAGCGCTATGTCGTTGGGATGCTCTTGCCATTCCGTCGGGTACCGTACACGTGCCCGGTTGTGTTTGCCGTTGGCTGAGCGCTGTTCCACTGTTTGTCCCCCAGATGGCACCATCAGCTCCAGCTCCATCCTCCTGGCCCAGTCGCTGCTCCACAACCTGCAGGGCCAGAGCTGCTCGCCGACGGAGCTGTTCTACCAGGGCAACAGCCAGCCCATCCGCGAGTGGCTGACCGTGGCCATCACCCGTGCCCTGCACCAAGGGGAGGAGAGCCTGCTGGAGCTCACCAAGCAGATCTGCTGCTTCCTCCAGGTGGGCGTCCCCACATCGATACACTCCCCCCCCCTTCACGTTTTCTTCCTGTGCCACGTTTTAGTCGTGATATGGCTGTGTAAAATCTTGATGTTCTTGCAAAAAAAAAATGGATTTGGAAGAATGTTACTGAAACATCGCTATCATCTATTCCCCCCCCCCCCCCTCCCCCCTCCTTGTACGTAGAATGCACCGGAACAGTTCACGTCAGAGGAGTTCCCTGTGTCGGAGTCAAAGGTCAGCATGGACGTCAACTTCCCGGGCGCCGCCTTCGTGATCGTCTCCTGCAAGGAGAGCCAGCTGGGCTGCCGCAAAGAGTGAGTTCCCCCGGCCCCCGCACCGCCCCGGCGCACCACACCCCACCGGCGACCGCGTTGGCCTGTGTCTTCCATGCCCTCGACCTCGCTTAACACGTTGACCCTCTGCCCCGTTCCCCCGTCCGCGCCTCAGCTCCAGCCTCTACAAAGCTCCCTGGGCCCGCGTCATGGTGTACGGCCTGGGCCACAAGGTGCGGCGGAACGGCCAGCTGAACCTCATGGAGGCCGTGTGCTACCCTCTGGACGCCTCTCCGTCCAACACGGGCCTCACCCCGCCGCCCACCACCAACCAGTACCCCTCCGTCATCATCCCCACCGACAAAGTGCACATCAAACTGGGTGAGTGGATTCGCCCTGGGAAGCCTGACAAAAGGTTCCCACTGCTACAACTGTCAAAAGGCGCATTCTTTTAAAATACTCTCTGGCCTTTTTTTTTTATGTTGAGATCATTTTATGTAATATTCTAACGTATCATTCAGATCTATGGACCGTCTCTATCTAGCTGTAACATACCTGTTCTTCAGGAGTGTCGCCCCCTCCCGGTGCGGTGCTGGTGCTGCACTCTCTTCCCCTGGAGTTCCCTCTGGCCATGGCTTTCGCCGAGCAGCTGCTCACCTGGAAGCTGTGCGAGACCACGGAGCGCTCGGAGGACGAGCTGGACACGGTGCCCCCCTCGGTGCTGCTGCAGGTGGTGGAGCTCATCGGTGGGTGGGACCAGGACACACACACACACACACACACACACACA
>JAVQJS010156827.1:0-17796 GCA_036024795.1 Galaxias rostratus
AGGTGATGTCACCATTATGGAGGAAAATGGGTTTAAGTTTGAAATAGAGACAATCCACCTTCAGTCTGGGAGGCTTAAAGAGAGGTTCAGAGAATTTAAGGTTCAAACAAGGAAATAAAAAAAACATGTAAAATAAATCTATATATGGTGCACTAACATACCATCAAAATGATAAATTGATCATGCAGAAAGGTAGTTAGCTATATTAATTCACATCTAAACCAGACTGTATTTTTTGACATGATAAAAAAAAAAAAAGTATTTGACTTAAGAAGTTGCAAGTGGTCTTTTATGGTACATTGGCTTAATAGGGAGCCTATAGTCTGTGGCTTGGTTATGCCAGAGGCTAGGATAATGGCTCCCACTGTCTGGGGAAAGATGAAAGTCCAGAGTCACATTGTTCAAATGCCTTGAGATTAGTTTCCAAGGAGACGGATTGCTGTTGCCATGAGAACACAGGTCGGAATTAGGATTGCGATTTTTATGCTTTTTCTCTTGCTTCCTTGTTTGTGTTTTTATCTTTAGGCAAAATGTAAATGTTTCTATAAACCTGTGTTTGTTTACACAGACATATCGGTAATTCAATGGAAGTGTTAGGCTCAATTGTGCCCGTCCTGAATAAATAATTCCATCTGATTGGTATTAAGATTCAAAATGGCAAATTGGAAGAACAACTTCTACATTGCGTTGCCCTTTCCAAGAAAGAAAATTAAAGATGGAAGTATTCAAAGGACGTAATCTGAGACTGTTTTAATTGGCTGACAAAGGCTTATCGTAATTAGCTACTTTCACATGTGTGTGACGGATTTGGGCATTAGCCTATAACACGGAGGGTATTAGTGACACTTCTAAAGCCTCTTAATGAGAAGAAGCCTCTCTCTTTGAGTTCACAGCCTCCAGCCTTAACTGTTTTTACACCCGGCAGCCTTTAGGATTTCCAAGCAGAGAGTAGACTTAACTTCCCTCTAAAGTCAAACACAAATCTGTTTTTTGTCATTGCCTTTCAAATCGAGACCCCTGTTATCTTTATTTTTCCAACGTTCTGTCTGAGCTTACAGCTCCATTTAGCCTGTGATCGTCTTCTGCAGGGGTTTTCCTGAGCTTTCCTCAGTTCCTAAGGTGACCATGCCTGTGGTTCCAAGCCGGTTGCAGATCTCCCTGTTTTGAGGATCAATGTAATGATTTGTTGTCTTGTCGTTAAGATAGCGTGTCTAATCTACACAAACGTGCTGATGAATCCCTGCGTTTAATCCCGTGCCGGTTCCTGTCCGTGCAGCGTAATGGCCCAGATGAGGAAGGCCGGGAGTGACGGGGTCAGGATGAATTCCCGGGCGGAGCTGAGGGTTCCACAGGTGTCTGCCAGGCAGGAGATCCTCACCAGCCTGGTGTCAGCCCTGGATTCAGTGGTACGCCTCCACCCTCACACACCAAACACACCACGCTGACTACAGGATCGAACATGAGACAACACGGCTTGATTTAAAAACAAAGTTCTTTTAAGGATACGACTTGCAGTGATCCATTTAGTTGAATACATTTACTGTGTTTTCTTTCTTGTTTGGACTGCGGTCAGGGTTGGGTAGATGCCCGGTGTTAGATGAGAGGTTTCAAATGGATGGTTGTTGTTTCCATCTTGTTTCCCAGTGTACGGCCATGTCAAAGCTTAACGCTGAGGTTGCCTGCGTCACCGTGCACGAGGACAGTGTCATTGCCGTGGGAACGGAGAAGGGGCGCGTTTTTCTCAACTCTCGGCGAGAAATCCAAACGGACTTCCACAAGTTTTGCAGTGAGTACTGCTGCCCTGTACACCATGCAAATGGGTTTGACGTCACTGGTAGTCTGTAAACCACGAATTCCAATTAGTTCAATAGATTCCATTCAATTGGGCATCCCCCTTAAAAGTAAATTAGGAGCTGAATGGCCAGTCGGGGTGACCGGCAGAGAGTGAACTGGTGTCTTTCTGCTTTAAGGGGTGCCCTGTCTGCAGGCTGTCACCACGGTCAACACCCATGTCAACGTCCTACACAAAGAGTCTGGGAGGCCTGGGCAAGAAGGTGGCCACGGGAAACAGAGACTCTCATCAGACGCTCACTCCAACATCTTTGTCCTGCGGAAAATGGTCGAGGAAGTATTCAGTGTGCTTTACAGTAAGAACCGGACCAACTCTTTGAATCTTTTAAGAAAATGTATTTTTGGATGTCTTCTATTTAATAGATCCCTGGACCAGAGAAGATAACAAAGAGATTCATACATACTGTGTCTGTGTGCGTGCGTGCAAGCAAACGTGCCAGAACTTACAGGAGGTGTCACACACACACACACACACACACACACACACACACACACACACACACACACACACCTGCAAGGAAACAGCATTGTGCGTGTGCGTACATGTGCGTGCGTGTGTGTGTATAAGTCCTGACTGAGTGCTGTGATGCTTCCTCACAGGTGAGGCAGTGGGAAAGAGCAGTCTGGTCCCTGTGCCTTATGAGAGGTTCCAGAAGGACCCCTGCTCCATGGTCGTCCACGGCCTGCCTGATGGAATCAGCCTGAGGAAACCCTCAGAGTACGACACCAAGACCTTGATGAAGATCCTGGAGCAAAGCAACCGCATTCATTTCACCGTGAAAAGGTGAGTGAGTGAGTGAGTGAGTGAGTGAGTGAGTGAGTGAGTGAGAGTGTGTGTGTGTGTGTGTGTGTGTGTGTGTGTGTGTGTGTTTTCTTTTTTCTTATCTCTCTCGTGTGGGTTGGGAAGTCCAATTGGCTTGGGACTTGTTGACGCACTGGAGCTCTTTAGCTCAAAATCTGCTTGATTTTTTTGGGGGTTTTCCCGCAGTCTTTTGAATCACCACCAATCGTGCGTGCACATAAGGATTCGACCTTCTGCTCTCTCTATCTCTGTCAGGTCAACAGAGGAGCTGTCACGAGAGACCAAGCCTAACACGGACCTCAACAATGTCTCCTCACTAACCAAGACGCCGCCTAATCACACCTCTGTCAAGTCCACCAGTCAGGAAGTGACATCCCCAGCCCCTGCCACCGCCAGCAGTTCCATGTTGTCCAGCTTCCTGTATGGCATGCCTATGTCCTCCCAGCCCCACCCTGACAGCAACCTGGACCTCAAGCCCATGTCTCTCCTCAACCTGGGGAAGGAGCGGCTGGGGGCCTGGGCACTGGACAAAAGCCTGCCTATTAAGACCTGTGCCGACAACGGTAATAACACATTACAGTAGATTTACAAAGCGCTTTTCAAAACACTCAAAGACGCTGGTAACACACCTCACAGCGGGGACGTTTACTTATGTTACAGTACTTTGGAGCGTTGTTCAGCAAAGTGCCACAGAAACATACAATACATTATTATAGTATTATTAGCAAAGGTCAAAACATACGCTCCACACTCATTCTGACAACACATACTGACGTAATAACAATAAAACCATATTAATGAAGAGTAGGTCGGACTGTGTTCATAACGTGTGTGTGTGTCTGTGTGTCTGTGTGTCTGTGTGTCTGTGTGTGTGTGTGTGTGTGTGTGTGTGTGTGTGTGTGTGTGTGTGTGTGTGTGTGTCTGTGTGTCTGTGTGTCTGTGTGTGCGTTAAATCCGGGCCTGGAGAGCGGGTTGGACTGTGTGTGTGTGTACACAGGAGAGCGGGTTGGACTGTGTTCATAACGTGTGTGTGTGTGTCTGTGCGTGTGTGTTCGTACACAGGAGAGAGGGTTGGACTTGCGGGGGAAGTGGGTCAAAGCCCGCCCAGCATCCACGTCTCCAAGAGGCTGCTGTTCTCCATAGTGCACGAGAAATCAGGTACACACACACAAACACACACACACACACACACACACACACACACACACACACACACACAGCTTTATATCCCGGTGTAGTCTGAATCCAGCCATGCCTCTCTCAAAACATGTGTGCCACAACAGTTTACTGTCACTTACTCTCCATGCATTTCTGTTCTTTGAGAACCTAATGTTCTAAATGCATGGACAACCTTAAACTAAATGGTGTATTGCTTGCCATTTCTTGTTAAGGGCCTCCAAACCATAATTTAAACTGAACCTGCTCTCAGCTTAATAACCTTTTCACATATTCCTCCTTTTCTTTTAGAAAAATGGGACTCGTTCATTCGAGAGACGGAGGACATCAACACATTGAGAGAATGTGTTCAGATCTTGTTTAATAGTCGCTATGGTGAGCGTTCTATGACCTTCCGATATGTTATTATGATAGTATATTATATAGCTGCTGTATTCAGGTGCTGCGGAGGTTGTGAGATGCTGTAGGATGAGCAGTGCTTTCTTTAAGACACATTCTACCAGCCCTACTCAAATCCTCGTTTATTCCTTAAGAAAACATAATGCAAACCTTAACCTCTGCCTAGCAACGCCACCCCAGATAATTATGATTGGTGAAAGCAAAAAAAACAACAAAAAAACGCAAATTTACCCCTCCTACAAGTCCCTTTGAATTTCCAGATTGCACAGATGGTTCTTCATGCTTTTTGGATGCTAATTGAAATGTTCCTGGCTCCCTGGTCTTTTCCCTCTGATCCTCTACAGCTGAGGCTTTGGGCTTGGACCACATGGTTCCGGTGCCCTACCGGAAAATCGCCTGTGACCCGGAGGCTGTGGAGATCATTGGCATCCCGGACCAGATCCCCTTTAAGAGGCCCTGCACTTACGGAGTGCCGAAGCTCAAACGCATCCTGGAGGAACGCCACGGAGTCCGCTTCGTGGTCAAAAGGTAAAGGGAAGACGCCAGTGTTCCTGTTAGGGTCAACCAAAGGTTCAAAGTTCAAGGTTTTTTATTGTCATTGTCAAATCAAGATTAAGACTTGTTTAGATAGATCACCTGTTATGTAGATGGTGCCTGGGAGAAAACACTGTCATACAGCAAACCTGATTATATACTATAGAGTTTTCCTGTTAAATACATTGTTTTAGTTGATAAAGACTAGCCGAATGTTGATAATTGAAATAAATAAATAATGATCTGATTAGAGAGAAGGAAGGAAGTTTATTTATTGTAAGATTCAAATAGGAACCTTCTGTTGCTTAAATGAACTCTACATTTCCTGTTCTTTTACAGAATGTTCGATGAGAGGATTTTTACAGGTAACAATTATTGGACACATTTTTAGTAATATTCTACGTTTTCAAAATGATGCCTCTATTTCTGTCCTTACCTAGCTTGCTATGCTGCTTAGAGACTTAAGCTTGAGCCTTTCTGCTACATGACTACAGCATGAACCAAGTCTCTATCTGGCCCATTGTCTGCTATCCATCCTCCATCCTCATGTCCTGCTCTAATCGACTAATCTGGTCTGTCCTCCTCGCTTCGGGAAGCTGCTGGGAAAGTCGCCAAAGAGGAGGGCAAGCATGACTTATGCTCTGCCTCGGAGGACGGTTTCCACGACAACCTCCGGATCCCTCCCACTCCTCTGGAGCTGGTCAGCAATCCTCACAGCAGCAGGTCAGAACGCAGAGCAGAGCACCCCGGTTCAATGGCGTCATCGGAGATATGAAATTGTAAAAAAAAAAAAAAGAACTTTGCCGGCTTTTGAAGCCTAAATTAAATTGAGTTTTAGTATTTGTGTGAAACATTTAATAACGTTTAACAATCTGGCTTGCGGGATTATTATTTAGAACAGATGTTGCCCTGCCGTCAATTTTGACACATTCAGGATTGGTTCAAAAACAGTTATGAAACCCGAGTTGTTGCAATAAAATGCCACGGTCAAGTTATAGTTACATCTTCCACTTCCAACTGCCAAACACACACACACACACACACACACACACACACAGCCTTAAATACACCTTCTCTTTAGGTCTGCAGATTTGCTGAAAACTTTGAAGTTGGCCTAATGCCTGCCGTTAAGTGGGGTATTCTAATCTATGTGACAGGTGCCCCATTCCCTGTAATGTTGGCAGTAGCTGGTAGTGATGCATGTAAATCCCTCACGTTATGTTTCGATGTGGTTCCTACCCTGCTGGAGGCAGAGGATGAGTATATTAACGTTAACTGTGTAGGATTCCCATAAACCATTCAATTACCATTGAACATCACAAAGTAGACCAGGCTCTTTGGGGGGTCTATGGCAGGAAAAATAACACCTTCATTTTCTTGGATTTCAACCGTACTGGCCAACGTTCCCAATTTTCCCAGGAGACTCGTGATTTTCACTGCCACAATTATCTACCAGTGTTATCGTTTGGATCGGGGACTGACTGCCAGAATCCCCCTGCTGTCGTTTGGAAAACCTCCTGATTGTCGTGGTTTCAAGGTTGGCCATTACGATTCCAACCACCGTGGTTTGACTCCAGTCCCGCCTGTGTGTTTCAGATCTGCGAGCGCGTGTGTGAGTCCCCAGGCTGAGTGTGAAGCAGGTAGGTGAAGCTACGCGGGCACCTCCATCCCTCCTCCCCTGTGTGGGAAAGCCACCCTGCCTGGAATGCTCTCTCCATGTTCACCCCCGTCACCACACTGCTTTAAAACCCTCTGAAATACCAGGGGAATGGTTCACAGTCTAGATGTGTTTTTTCAGTCATCTTCAATCAGCAAGCGCAGGTTCCGTGGGGTTTCTAAACGTCTTTCTAGTAACTCAAGGACACGGTACAAAGGGTCCCAGCTCATGTTGAAGCCCTGCCGCGTTCCCTTTCGCAGGTCCCTCAGGAGACAGCATTCCTCTGACAAAGATCAAAACGGAGCCTCCAGATGGAGACATCATTCAGGTGACTGTGCCAGGTAAGGGTTGCTGGGGCCCCTCGTTAATGGCTGCTTATTGCCTTTTGAAGTGAGTCTAGCTCCTGAAGCCAGATAGAAAGTTAGCTAACTCCCCCCCCTCCCCTCTTTCTCTCTGCTTTGGCAGCAGAGGTATTATACAAGCAGCCCCCCCCCCTTCTGCTTTGGCAGCAGTGGTTTTATACAAGCACACCCCCCCCCCCCCCGCTGCTTTGGCAGCAGAGGTATTATTCAAGGAGAGGAGAGCGCCCACATGTGGGGTAGGGTCTACTGCCATTGGTGATCCCCCTAATAGATTCACATTATGATCCTAATCCTGGCACTCATTCATTCCACTCACCCAACCACCTCCACTGCATTCTCAGTCTCAGTCCCCATCTACTTCTTTCCACAGGCTTTGATGCCTTAGATAAACAAATAGTACATCACTGCCAAAGCAATGGACTCTCTAGAGAACACAGTGGTTGCCAATTCTTGTGGTTTATGCTGATTTACTGTAACAAGGCTGTCCTTGAACTACTATTGTAACCTTCAGCTGTTTGTGTGTGTGGGGGTGGATGTGTGTGTGTGTGTGTGCCTGTGTGCCTGTGTGCCTGTGTGCCTGTGTGCGTGTGCGTGTGTATGTGTATGTGTGTGTGATCTTCCTCCCCTAGATACCAGTGTATCTGGAGAGGTTCCCAGTGAGCCTCTGGCTGACCCTGTTGTAACGGCAGCTCTGGGTCCAGCTTCTGCTCCCCGGCGCCCCCCAGAGACCCATGCAGGTAACTGCAGCCTTGCAGCTCCCACATCCCTGCTGCTCTGGGAATGCTGGGCCCACAGCCTCTGTTGCCCCCCGCCATCCCGGGGCCAATCCACGCCCGTCACGGCCCCCTCTCCGCTTCTGTTAGGGAGCTAAATTATCAAGCCACACGTATGAAACCCACTTTACACGGATATTCCTCCACCACCCCCCCCCCCCCTCCTGCTTCCCCTAACCTGCAGTCTGCTAGTCTCCCAATCCTCATCTTTGAAAGTTAAACCCTCGATTCCAAATGCTTTCTCTTTCCTACAACACAAACAACAACGTGCTCTCCCTGGAAAAAAAGGTGCTATCCTTGCCTTTCTTTAAAAAGAAATGCAGTTTAATTTATTTGTTCTACTAGCCTTTTGTATGATAGGCATGTAGCCTGGATTTTTGGACTTGGCTGAGAAAGTTGCATTCTGAGTTTTCAGAGATGGACGGCGCACCCTTCCAGTGTATGAGCAGAAGTAATGTTGACCCCCCCACCCCCCCCCGTCTCCCCCAGCCCAAGTGTGTTACTAGAATTAGTCCTGAAACTCCCTTAATCATTGTTTAGAATCCTGGCCGGCCATGGCCTTCTGAGTCCTCTGCCCTCCTGAAGTAGTCCCCATAGAGCCCACAGAGAGCCCACCCTCTCCCTGCAACGCCTGCCCTCATAGCTCCACAGAGGGGCTGGACCACTTGAGGACACTAGAGACTGCCTTTCAAAACACGTGGTTTTAAAAACAGACGGTTTTCTGGGGTGGGGGGTGGGGGCTGGCAAGGATAAATGCTATTCTATTAACTTAACATTATATTTAAACGCTAACTGACAGTTTGATTGTAGTGAAAGTCTTTCCTCAAGTGGTCTAGTCCTTAATCTGTTGAAAGATTCCTAGATACAGTTTTTTGATTTGATTGATTTGATTGTACTATGTTTTTAAGTTTTGTAAGTTTTTGTTTTTGTTCACAAATGATCACTTAAGGAAGAAAGACGTGGGTAAGTGAAGTGATGTAAACATGCAGACTCTAATGTACAGAAAGATACTTGGATCATAGTTAATTACAGGTGTTAATTGCTTATGTCTAAAATAAAATGGTTATCTCCTTAAATTAACTTAGTATTCAACTTCAACCATGTGGAAGAAAAACTGTGTACAAAAGTTCATAATCAAACATATTTTGCCCGATTGTACTTCTTTTTCATTACATATTTTTTAGTACATCTTGTTTATGTAATAGCATCTGTTGCCGAGCGATTAGTTGATCTCTGCTGACGTTTCCCGTTGTCTTGCAGTTGAAGCTCCTGAAGCACTGTCGCCCAACGCAGCTGCTCAGAGCCTCAAACGACCAGCCGAGGGTGAGGCTGCTCTCTGTTTATACTGTATCACTATTTAGAGTTATACTTAAGATATATTGTCTCTGTTTATATTCTATCACTATTCATATTTATAGTATATTGTCACTATTTATTTTGTATCACTCTTTATAGTTGTATTTATAATATATTGTCACTATTTAACTATAATTTAACACAAGTTTGTCCTATTGATTCTGTCCAGGGAATCTTGCAGAGGACATTGGTGAAATGATTTTGCATCTTCGTAGGCAAGTGGAAAGCCTTTTCAGCACCAAGTATGGTAAGACACCCCCAGCACACACACTAGACCAACACACACTGTGACAACGCACACCTAAACAATGCACACACTGTACCAACACACACACACACACACACACACACTCAAAGGCTTGGAGTGTGTGTTGGCTAAGTGTGTGTGATGGTTAGATGTTAGTGTGACTGAGCCAACACACACACACTTAAACAATAGACACACGTAAACAACACACACACACTTCACAACCTCCCACGTTTAATATCGTTCTCTCTGAGTGCATTGAAACTGTGGAATAGTTGATCATGTTTACTAACCCAGTGTCCCCTTCCTCGTGCTCTCCAGCTGAGGCTCTAGGTCTTCCAGAGCCAGCTAAGGTGCCCTACTCTAAGTTCCAGATGTACCCAGAGGACCTCATGGTGGCCGGCCTGCCAGAGGGGATGACCTTTCGAAGGCCAAACTGTTTTGGAGCGGCAAAACTACGCAAGATTCTAGCCATCAGCAGTCAGATTAGGTTTATTATCAAAAGGTAAGCGTGTGTGTGCGTGTGTGTGTGTGCAGCAAATACTTTTATACGGATCTCTGGTGACTGACTAAAATGCAGCAGAATAGGAAGTCAGAACTGTGAAGACTCATTCTGTTGAGTGTGTGTTTGTGGCGGATGGTCTGCTACTTATGTAGATAGAAGGAATCAAATAGCAGCACTCTGTAGGTTCTGAATAAACAAACACACAAATGTTCTATTCTCTGTTAACTCATCTTCAGGCCAGAGCTCCTGACTGAGCAAGTCAAACAGGAAGCGGTTCCACTTCCTGCCTATGATTCAGGTAACTCCATCCAATGGCGCTCCTCGTTTTGTCGTCAACCTTATTCCATCCACATCTCCTCATTAAAGAAGTTCTCTGTTTAAGGTGGTCTTTTTGGAGGGGGGCTAATTGAACAGATAATCACTTCACAGATCTTGACTGCAAAGATGTTCTGACTGAAGACGCTGCCGTGTCGAAGAGACCAGGCTTCTCAGGTACACATACAGTCTTAATATTTATCTTCATTATGAATATAGAAACGCTGGTGACCACTGCAACATTTGCTCTGGTTTTACTGGGTTTACTATGGCAGAGGAAAATATTTAGACGGAAGAAATCCATATAAACGCATTTGTGTGAAGATTATAACAAAATGAACTGTTTGTTTTACAGTGGTCTTTTAATGTTGTCTGAGCTGTATTGTGAAATGATATTTAGTCCTATATGAAAATGTGAAGTAGATGGTACGATCCTGACGTCAGCAGATTGCCTGGAAGCCAAGCTGTCCAGGATCGACCTGGCCAACACTCTGAGAGAGCAGGTTCAGGATCTCTTTAACAGGAAGTACGGCGAGGCCCTGGGCATCAAATACCCAGTGCAGGTGCCTTACAAGAGGATCAAGAGCAACCCCGGCTCTGTCATCATCGAGGGCTTACCCCCTGGGATCCCCTTCAGGAAACCCTGTACGTTCGGCTCCCAGAACCTGGAGAGGATCCTGGCTGTGGCCGACAAGATCTGTTTCACCATCACAAGGTGGAGAACGTGTTGCCTTCCATTTCCACATTCTGTTTCCCTGTAGTTCTACCACCTTCAGTGTTTGGCCATTCCTTAGTGTCACCGTAAAGAATCACAATGGTCAGTGCAGTGAACTGTGCAGCCTTGTACGTATGTTAGTTTTTTCTGTGTGTGTATGTGTGTGTGTTAATCTGAGATTCCCATTCTCATTGGTTCCAGGCCATTTCAAGGACTCATCCCCAAACCAGGTAATATTCTACGTTGAAAACGATTCAAACAAACCGGCAGACTTTCATTCATACAGATCAGGTTTAAGGACCACAGAGTTTGGCATTAATGTCACATGTCCGTCCCCCCCCCCCCCCCGCCCCCCTCCAGCACCTCGGCGGATCACCTTACTGAAGAAGGCTTACGCGTCAATAAGTGGCAAGTTACACACACATTACATAACATACAGTGTTGTTATGGTAACTAAGGAATGGTGGTCTGTGGTACAATGGCGGCTCGTCACCAACCGAGGTCCTTTGTGAGCCAACAGATGAGGAGGATGTCAATCGCATGGGGGAGAAGGTCATCCTCAGGGAGCAAGTCAAAGAACTCTTCAACAGGAAATACGGTGAGTGTGTTTTCACTCACTTCAGTGTTTATTTAATAGACTCATATGAAAGAATACGTAATTTCAATGGAACCTTAAATGTCGCACTGTATTATAGATGTTGTATCAAATGTTGATTCTTTTATGCGATGAGTATTATAATTTGTTATACTTTTGTTGTTTAATTAATGTATGTAAAGTCTTCATTACTTTCCTTTTGAACATAGTCACTGCTGGGAAATGAAAGTGTGTCTCGGTCGCTCACCCCTGTAGAGGCACAGATACTTACATGCTACTGACTTTGTGTTTAGGTGATGCTCTGGGCTTAGACAGGCCTGTTGTGGTTCCATACAAACTCATCCGTGCCAGTCCCGATTCTGTGGAGGTCAGTGGGCTGCCAGAAGATATTCCTTTCCGAAACCCCAACACCTACGATATCGTCCGTCTGGAAAAAATCCTTCAAGCCAGGGACGAGATCACCATCACCATTAAGACCCAACTTCAGTGAGACTTTCCAACACGTTATGTAACACACACCTTGGGTATTAAACGTCCTCATGCTGTGTCCAATCTAACGGATGTTTTAACCGTTTCCACTCCTTTTTAACAGGCCTTTTGCAGAAATATGTACCCAAGCTTGTAATACAGGTATGCCTCCATTCCTCTTTTTCCCTCCAGATAATTGACCAGGTTCACTGTACATTTTTAGTGTTGGTATAACACCTTTTTGGGTCTGTTTGATTTCAGAAGGGAAAGAGGTCTCCACTAATCGCCGCAAACGCAAACGAGTCCTGGACAACAGCCGGGCGTCCACCTCCCCCCCCGACTCAGGGGCGACAGCCAATCAGATCCCAGTGATGGTACAGTGATCTGCTAGCCAATCCATAGAAAACAAACATGTATTATTCTGTTTTATTATAAATCTCTACGTCTGACCCAATGAAAGTTGACAAGCGGATGAACACATTCATTATCTTTGTGAAATGTAGTTTTTTTTTTTCTTGTTTTCCCCCGTTTAGCAATGGCCCATGTACATGGTGGACTACAGCGGTGTGAATGTGCAGGTGCCAGGAAAAGTCAAATTTTAACGTCTAAAAAAAATTAGACGTTTTTCGACATCAACTATGATGGAGTTGTTTGTAAAACCTGTATGGTATTTCATCTCAGATACAGCCAGGTCTGAGTGCTACTGTATAGCATACATCCCACTGACTGAAATATAGAAGCCTCTGTCGTTTTGAATACATTTCAAATGGAGCTATGTAAAGGGGATTCGATGGAAGGAATCCCCCATGTTGCAGGATAAGTGCTTTGATCTTTCTGTTTTTTCTGTCCCACTAGCCCACATGGTGCTAATTCAACCATCGCGGTTTATTTCGTTGTCTTTAACAGAAGAGTGGTTGTGACGACTGATGCTGGTTGTCACTTGGTAAATTAAGTCAAAAAAATTGAAAAAAACAAACAATGTCTTTGACCATGTATACACACTAACTGTGGTACAGGTCAATGGAGGTTGTTATAAGGAATCCATCATGTAAGCTTTTAAGTTTCAGTTGAAGTTAGTGTTTCATCACTGTCCTTTATAGAAATTTGGTTTCATTACATTAAGATGTTTGTACTTTATTTATTATATTTATTACGACATAACATTATCATGTGCAGGGATGTAAAATACATTGTTCAGTAATACATGTCCTAAATTAATGATCTATCTTAACACTAACAGCTACTACTGTGTGTGACCCATAAAATAACATTTGAGTGAACGTTTGCCTTTCAGGTGTGCATTCTGGTGTTCTTATTGGTAAGAACTACCCAAGGCATTAACACTATATAGCTAGTCATATTTTTAGAACTTCACATGGGCTTTTATTATGTTTGTAGAGCATCTTCACTATGTATAATGTCTCATTAAGTCAAACTGAATGTAACGTGCAAAAGAAAGAATGGTATGTGTTATTATTCTGCAACGACTGTCTCTGGATAATCCAGTATTTATAATGCTGAACCATTTAGGCCTTTGAAAATAAAATGTGTTGCCTTGCACTTTTATTTACCTGCTTTCACTTTTTTTTTTTATTGATAAAACAAAAACAAAAATCAATCAGTTCCTCAGACATGCGCTGCAGTCAGTATAATCACTGGGTGATGCGCCAACACGTTATCTACTGTACTTTTTCAGATACAACGTCTTGGTCTGTTTTATTTAGTAGCAAACAAAACATGCCTAATCTGCATTTAAGGATTAACAATTCATGATTTTTAAACATTAAGTAATGTTGGGTTGCTTGATTCCATAAGTAGGAGTTCATGGTTCAATGAATTTATAATACTGATTGTATAATATATCAAAATAATTAAGACTGATATAGCCAGATCTAATGTATTCAGATAAAAGCAAGTCGCGATATCATAGTAGGTGCTAATATCACATTTTGCCTAAAATAGTTATCATTTAATTATAATTATCACATTCACAAAACCAACATTTTATTCCCACAAGGACCTTTTTGTTTTTTTAACCAAGTTCAGAACAAAAGCAGATTGCGTCGTGCGCGATGGCGTCACTGGCGAGAATCTGAGAAGGTAGCCTTAGCAAGTAGCTAGTCAATCGGGGAAACAACAGAGCCAGTAGGCAAACGATCGGATTAACGCTACCAAATAGTAAAAAGGTCAGTTTTTTGTTAAGCGTCGGTGGATTTATCAACATGTCTTTAGATACTCACTATGATTGTTTAACATCTAGCATTGAGACAGACATAATCTCTGTGTCATAGGAAAAAAAACCAGAATGGGTCATTTGATCAACAAGCCAAGCTAGCTGGGCTGTCAGATAGCTAACGCTGGCTAGTTCTCTTACGTTAACTAGGTTCAAGTTGGCTATCTAACTTATCTTACCAGATACGTTGGCTAGCTGGCTAAACGGCTGTAGACGAATTGAGGAAGCTAACAAAAACGTTTGTCAGCCAGACACTCACTCACTAGCAATGGCAACTGCATCTGGCTCATGTGTTGGCATAAACGGTTCTAGAAATGGACCCACAGTATCGTCTACACCTTCCGTAGCAACCGGACAATCTCAGCCTATGATAGCAGTATGGGAATGGCAGGATGATCTTGGATACTGGCGACCTTACAACGGCCAAGTAAGTGGCTACATCGAACAATGCTTCTCTTCTCCGCGGGTAAACAGAGGAGGGGGACCAGCCTCTACAACTATCTGCCTCGGACAATCAGATCCTACTTTGACGCCTTATCTCATAGACATACCGAGCTTGAAACAATTTCGCCAGGACACAGGTATGTCCTTGATTTGTGAGACCTGCTATCATCTGATATTTTACACTGTCAGGACCCCCCTCAACCCCCTCCCACACGCACAAACACACACACACACACACACACAGAAACAAACAAATCCAATCAAGTTCTGTTTATTAGACTAGATGACAAATCAAACTTAATCAACACTTGATACTTTTTCCTGCTTGTTGTGTTGTCCCGTTACATTCCACTCCTCCGATGTAAAAGATACACTCATGCTATCACCTCTTCTCTTCAAGGTAAGACGCGGCCTGTACGTCGAACCCTGTTCGCTCAGTCTTCCGGCTTGGCCAGTGGCGTGTTCTGGGAGTGGGCCAACGACGAAGGCGGGTGGACGCCGTACGAAACGCGCACGTCAATACTACTGGAGCACAGTTACCTGGCGAGGCAGGCTACGGCCGACCTGGTCCCACACGGCCATAACTACATCGTGGACCTCACAGCTCTGGTCCAGGTCAACAAATCCACAGGGTTCAGGCGGCAGGTGCGTCGACAGGGCAGCCTGCCTTACCCTCTGACCTCTGGCCACTCGGTCATCCACAGCGGGCCGTCCTGCTCCTGTCAGCAGTGTCTGAGCCACAGCACCACGGGCCCCAGCCGCTCCAGGCACTCCTTCGTCTCGGCCCAGCAGAGCAGACCCAGCCTGCAGGCCCCTGGGAGGGCCACGGTGGCTCACCCCACCTCCGTGTACTCTCCTTACCCCAGGAGGCCTCTCTCTGTCGGGGGCATGGCCTGGGGAGGGCCCCTACCTCCGCCTGCGTCCGCTAGTCAACCCCCTGGAGGCCCGCTGCCCTACTCGACCCACGCCAATGGCCTGAGGTGAGTGACTCTATGGAGGACGTTCACGCGAAGGTTCAAGATTCAAGATTCAAGGTTTTTTATTGTCACATGCATAACGTTTACAGAGGCAAAAGTATGCAATTAAATTCTTGTGTCTCTTCGACACCTAACGAAGAGCTGCTACTTGATGCTTAAGTGACATGTGGAAACCGGGGGTTCCTATTGGTTGAGAATGGATCAACTCTAAATATATATCTGTGGTCCTTAGAGTGAGACTGCGTAAACCAAAAGCAGAGAATGCATAGACGCTGTTCTACACGGCACCTGCCTCCCATTATGGTCGTGTCAATCAAATCGTAAGATGCAGAGTCACTCGAGAGAGTACAGACATCCATTGTGTGAGGTCTCAGTGATAATGGTGCCAGTTAGTGTCGCAAGTC
The DNA here is from genome assembly GCA_036024795.1 of Galaxias rostratus. Classification (NCBI taxonomy): domain Eukaryota; kingdom Metazoa; phylum Chordata; class Actinopteri; order Galaxiiformes; family Galaxiidae; genus Galaxias; species Galaxias rostratus. The sequence continues at coordinate 15,814 of JAVQJS010156827.1, forward strand.
TTTTGGCACTTTGGAAAATCCAGTCTCTTCCTGTAGTACTGAATCATAACAGCATAACAGGAACAAAGGGTGACTAATACTAAAAGAAGTCATAGGAATACCCAAACCAACCCTTTCACTTTGTGGGAGAGCGAAGGTAATCTAGTTCTTTGAACTTTAGTTCCTGATTAAAACGGTCTATTCTCTGATACCAGCGTATGTAACTTAAAGCTGTCTTTACAATGAGAGAGAGATTATTAGGTGGTTGTTAGAGGGGTTGTCCCCACTGTGATGTGTGTTGGACAAACACCAGGAAGGAGGACGTGACAGGGCAGGAAATAATGAGCAGAGGGAAGGGCTCCCACAGGGAGATGAGGTCACTGCAGGATGTTCCTATGGCAGCTGTTGTTCTGCTGGTTGGGTCTCCCCAAAGCTGTCTGGGTCCCCTTTTGAACCCTTTTGAAGGTCATTACATGTGTCTAAAGTTTGGTTAAATACTTTTGTATATATATATATATATATATATATATATATATAAAGGACCTTGTATACCTTTGTGGCGTTTGATCATTCCGTATTGAGTCTTTTTCTGGACAGAATATGGAGTTTGGTTCGAGTGTCTGGCTAACACTAATCTCCCATGCTTTGATCCCGGTGCTCCAGTGTGCCTGCCACCATCCCGGTCCAGCTGAACGGATCCACCAGTGTGAGCTCTGCACTCGCAGGTAAAGAGGTCGCCCGCCATCCTTCCTTCCTGTCCGCTCCGGCAGTGCCTCACTGTTTAGCCCAGGGTTTTGGACGGGAACGCTGCCCACTAGGGGAGAATGGACAAGGCCACGGCGTTTGTTCCTCTCACACTTCTCTTTGTGAGTTTGAAGTCTGTTGGAGAACAACGTCGGTCACATGGCTAACCTGAAAGACGCCGGTGTCTTGCTTGTTCTTGTTTTTGATGTTTGGCCTTTTTCACGTAACGTATAGAAACCTTGTGATCCTAGCACGTTAAGCAGCACGCAAAAATCTGCATTGCTGTAAAGATCTTGCTGTTTTATTAAAACAGTATTTTAGTTTTTTTATGTTCGCTTCCATAAGAAATGGTTTTGTTTTGTTTTGCTTGTGTCGCTCCTAAAACGACTGCAGCTCTCGGTATTCACAGTATTGTTGGTCCTTTCCAGCCTCCATTATGGTCAATAAACACGGCCTTCACACACACACACACACACACACACACACCACAAACACAAACACATGCAAACAAACAAACAGGAACCTGTATTCCCCCTACCCTCTGGTTGCTGAGGCTCTTGCGGGTCATCTCATTGAGCAGGGGCTCCAGCACCTCCATCTCTCTGCGGAGTTGCTTCTCTACCGTTTGCAGCACTTCGTTCTCCTCCAGCAAACGGTGGCTGCGGTCTGACAACTGACTGAGCTGCGCCGTCACTGACATATTCTCGTGGATGGCCCTCATGGTGGTCTCGGGCATCTTGCGGTCTGAAACGCGGCGGAACTCTGCTGCCACTGCTGCAACATGCTTATGCATCTCTTTTTTGAGTCTATGGGAAATCAAATAGCAATTGAAATTGAAACAGCACATAATTTGTATAGTTTTCCAAAGACATGTATTCCTTCAGGAAAACAAATAGTTTGTATGTAATCTATAATCTGTTACCAATCCAACATGTTAGGAACATTGGGACTGTGAGCTTTCAGGGTATGTCAGGTGTGCTCACCTGTCATTGTCCAGCACAGCTTTCCTCTCCAGATTGTAGATGACCGTGTGGTGCTCCTCTTTCTGCTTCCTCAGTTGCTCTTTCAAGGCTTCCAGGTGGATAAGTAGCTCTTCCTTCTGAACGCGGAACTCCTCCAGGGCGGCCAGTTTACCCGCTAGTAGGGATGGGTATCGAGAACCGGTATTAAATTGGTACCGGTTCCTGACTGGTCAGTACCGAAATATCAATAAGCTTCTGGACAAACGGTGCTGCTATCGGTATTTACGTAACGTTAATT
>JAVQJS010156869.1:0-19180 GCA_036024795.1 Galaxias rostratus
CCAATTATAAAAATCATTTGATCTCATACGCGTCTTGCATAATTTAGTGTTAGATATTTTTTTAACTTTTCTTTTACCAAAAAAGCAAAACACATATCTGGCAATGACCAGTGTTGGTCCAGCCTAAGTATTGTGTTCTTCTCACTGTAGGCAAACAAAAATGTGTGAACTTCAATCTATTCCCAAGAATATAGCTCTAAAGGCGACAACAGCTACACTTCAGAGTATGATTTGCGAGTCAGTTCTGTTCTTTCATGGCAAAGCAACAGACAAGGATGCACCACCCTGTTACCAGTGAATACACCTAATTGAAGGAGTACAGAGGCAGTGCCTTCAAGCGCTGCCATGTGCTAGCTAGCTCAGGGCCAGAGGAGCTAGAAAGTGACCAAGGCGAGACCTGACTATGATAGGCTGGAACAATACTGCATTTACTTCTGACATTATTGTAGTATTTCTGACATTATACCGGAGTGACTGGGCTGTTGTGTGTCATCCCTAGACAGGGACTACCTGAATCCTGCAGTCAAAGGGGCACAGCCACTGCCTTTACAACCAGACTTAGTGAACTACTTTAACAATTTCATTTCATAGCAGTTTCTGGTGGATTATCTCCCACACCATTCTTTTTCTGAAGTAGGGCATGTGTTTCTGTGGAATAAAGAACATAGACTTCATCAGAGGGGATATCTTAGCGAGGGGGGTAAATAATGTGGCTGTGGCGCAACTGATTCGGCTTACCTGTGTGAATGTGATCGGCTTGTCTTTGGTGATGTACTCTGCATATTTGCACGTGAACATTCCACAGTCACTGCCGTTCATCTGCTGCGGGATTTCCTGTCATTCAAGGAAAAATAAACATTGAATTTATTGCTGATTGACGTTGCTGTTCGAAAACATCAGTTGAGGCATGGCCAAACATGATTTCAACTATGGTCAACACTTACATTGCGTCTTTTACTTTTTAGCGTCCAGTCAGAAGTGTCCAAGTCTTTACCCTTCTTGTCCTTGCTTTCCTGCTGCAGGTATTGTCTATGGACAGAAAGTCCACGTTAAGGAATGAGTTCTACCTAGGATTGAAAGTAAAAGTAAAAGCCAGTCATGCATGAATAACTGATCCCACTTACAGCAATATCCCGCATGCCTCATCGTTGTTTCCACCCATAGAATCAAAGTATGTGACACTCTTCTTGCGAATATCCACCACCTAGGAGATCGACAAATGTAAATCAGGGTCTGAAATGTGCTTATTTTCTTTCTAACATAGGTAGCAGGTAATGAAAAAAAGGAAAACACCGAAGACATGTTTAAGTTATCAAAACCTGCAATTGGGTCTGATAATTGTCTTTTAAATTTTAGTCCCCTTCAGTCAAAATCAGAAGGGAGTTACAGTGGGGGCAGTTCTATAGGGTCTGTGTGTACTCGGGTGACCAAGTGAATCTGCACTGACTTAAAACCGTGGGATTCCATCTGGTATAAAAAATTCAAAAGGAGCTTGGCACCCGGTGATATTTGGGATTCCCAGGTCAGGATATGCCTGGCTAAAACCACATTGAAGCGCCGAGTTGACTTACAGAGAGGCACCAGTGCACCCCCAGGTGAACTGGCACGAGCAGGATGTCCACCGAGAAGATGTCCATCTTTTTAGTCCACCTGCGGACCGCAGAGTAGCCGGCGCTGCGTAGCTTGGGGAAGAAGAAGGTGTTGAAGGTGTGCACGGATGGCAGGTTGGGCTCCTTGCTGCGCTCCACCAGCAAGTTCATGTAAAAGTTGATCACCTGGTTGGGAGACAGATCACTTTGAGAGAGGTTGGCCCCAGATCTTTATTGAGCAAACATAGTCCAGAGACAAGGCCTGCAGTAATACCCAACGCATGTTCCATCCTCGTACCTCGTCATTGAGCCAATTGAGGTGGCTCAGGGTCTGCAGGTCTTTGCGCGTGATGGTGAGCCGAAAGCCTTCACTCAGTACTTCGTCTGGGCTACCCCCTCTGAACGCCCTGTTCACTTCATTTTCCATCATCTGGGGAGCGAAAAACGAAGGAAGTACATTTAAAATATGTTTGGTCCATGTCTCACTGACACCCCTACCCATTTTATGATACAGGATCTGTCACTGGTACCTCAGTGAGTTCTGGGAACTCCGGTCTCTCATCCAGAGTTTTAGGTTCCTCTATAAGCTCTGCGAGAGGGACCTCCTTCTCCAGCGGGACGCGAACGTGGACCTCCACATCTTCCCTTTCAAACAGGTACTCGCCTGACAGACGCTGCGTACACAGGCGTCCAGTAGTAAAGGTTATTCGAACAAACGGGACAGAAAGAGAGGCCCTGTGGCATCCATGAAAATCAATGAAATGGACCCCGACGTGACTGCTCACCTGTCGAAGCAGTAGGGAAGCCAGCGCTTCTTTCTCCTCGATCTGTCTCCTCCTCTCCCGGGCTCGAGAGTCATACATGCTAGTCCTAAAGGCACAAAACACCAGGTCAGGCTTTTTTTTTTGCCAGAACGCAGTCATCGGACAATGCAGTCAATGCGTTACATAAACGTGTTGAAATAGTCTACTCACAATTCTTTGATCCATAGCTCAGCTTGAAAGCACGGCACACTGCAACAACAAATATTAAACCAGATTAGAAAAACTATATTCCCAGCAATAGAACTAGAGCTACTAAAAAACAGAGAACAAACCTTGTGCCTGCCCTTGTACCCTTTTTTTCTTTAACAATTATAACTGAGTCTCCGTCATGAGCTGCAAGACAAAAGAGAAGATCAGATATCTCATATCTGGGGGAAGCAAAGGTAGATCAAATATGTCTTCATCAAAGTAAGGCACATGAGAACTTGAGGCAAGCTCCCATATGCTGAAATGTGGTTGTACAAAAACCTCACCAGAGGACTGGGTGTCCTGAGAAGTAGAGTCCTGCAGGGCACCCGGGGAGGGAACGGACCGCACAGTGGCCGCTCCACGGGGGCTGAGGTCGGACTTGGGGGCCCAGGCCTGGTTCCCTTGGAGGCTGGAGGCAGCTGGGCTAGGGAGGTTACTGGAACTCTGACTAGAGATGACCTGGGGACTGGTAGGTTCGCTGAGGCCGTCCGAGGGCTCCGCTGTCCCTGACCCAGTAGGGGATGAGAGTTTCCTCAATGGACAACTCAAAAAGCTGTTGCTGAGAGAGGAGAGACAGGTCACATAGGAAGACAGGCCAAAAGATTAATAGAACGTCTGACAGGGGGTCAAAGTCATCTATGGCGGGGATACTCACAAATCTCTGTGCGAACGCACAATGCTATGGGAGCTGCCGTTGTGGAGAAAGGAAGAATGACCACCCGACACCATAGTCAGTAGCTGTCTGTACACCTCTTTCTCCTCTTCCCTGACAGACTGCACCCCACACAAAGAGAGAGAAGATAAGTACCCTGGTAAAGTGTGATGCCAGAGTTGTAAGGGCTCAATGTAAAGAGCAGCAATATATTTGTTTTGATCACGTTCATATTTTCGGTATGCAACAACTTAATTTAATTCCATTTAAGGATCAACATAGCTAATTTGACAATAATAATAATTCATTGTATTTATATACCACTTTACTAACACTCAAAGACGCACATTAGGATCGTTACAAGCCTATTGAGTGTTCATATTTAGTAACAATAATGCATGACGTCCACAACAAGAGAACGGTTAAATGAGCCTGAGCGTCAGTGTGGGGATATCTAACCTCCTGTGCTGTGCAGCAGGCTCTGGCTGGGCGGTTGGTACTGCTGCTGTGGGTTGGACTCTGCATCACCCTGATGGGGAAAGTCTTTTCATACATGCTGGTGAAAGAGCCACTGGCAGCGCCTACCCCCGGAGGGTTACCGAGGCTGAGAAGAAAAACATGAGTATAAATTTCACTGTTGGGAATTGTATGGTAAACACTGATGTGCCGATAGAGCCCATAAACTTACCCCGTTCCATGTGGCCTGAGGTTCAGAGACCTGCCCAGACGCAGAGTGGGACATGCAATGGGGCTTTTGGGGGCAAGCAAACTGACTGAGTGCCCATTGGTCTTAGGAGCCTCACGCTGTGAAAGACCCATGCACACCTGACGTCTGCAAACCTTTGATCCCATCATTGTCCTCTCAGTTCTGAAGGACCCTAAAGTGAAATACAATTGGGGTGACAATCAATTTCAGGTCAAAATAATCCAATTGTTATTTGTAGGATATCAGGACACATTGTCATCAATCAAGTGATTATTCCTTATATCTTTTGGATGACATGCACACGCATCTCTTTTAAAGCATGACAGGCCAACAAGTAAACAAAGCATCCTAAGGTATCCCTACCAGATTTGGAAGTTTTCCACTCCTGAGTTGTTGAAGGAGAAATAAACGTATTTTCTGCCAAGTCAGATTTTCTCACAAAAACCTATAAAGACATTGTGAAATATCAAAATCAATGGGGTATTTGTATCAGAATTAAGACTGCATGTTCATAATCACTCAATGTCATGAAGCCACTGTTCATATTAAAGTTTAACCCAAGCCTACCTCTACATTTGCATGGGTTATGGCTTGAGTGGATGCAGATGATGACACCTCCAGTTTAGCTTCAACTGGTAGGGGTTCTGGACAGGAAGGCGGTATGTTCCTCAACGTGGGTTTTACATTGTCTGTCACCCATGAAGCAACATCGGCACTACGGCCTTTTACACCACCTGCAGCGATTTTGACCGTGTCCACCAAATCGCCTGGAAAACAAAACTAAGATCAGTCGTGTTGGAAAACTAAATAATTTACATGACAAATATCGGGTAGGTCTGAAGAATCAAATGATTACCAAGTCGAGATTTCTTCACTGCTATGTCTTCTTGGTCAAGAGCATCTCCATCTTCCAAACTTCAGGAATACAAGAGTTAGAAATGCCAACACTGATTCAGCAATAAACTCTAAACATAATATTATAACTACAGATATATGAAACAGTGTTTGTTTATAGCACAAAAGTCGACATCAATAGTGGCTGTTCATTTTTAATATAACTTCAGTTGCATGCAGCCTTACACCTCGGCGTGCACCCGTGCCAACAGTTTTCCCCTATAGCCAACTTAACTTTTCATACCATTCAATTGATCTTTTTCTTCTGATCTGTCCACCTTGCTGCACTCCATGTGTTTCTGGATGGTCAGCAGCTGGTACTCCATTGCGAAGATTGGCAAAGCCTGATCCTATCCATTCGTAAATCTTATTGAACATATTTGGAGAAGTTCAAACCCATCCACTCGCGGAGAAATTACTTGATATGGTTGCGTTCAACCAGACTACAAGTGCAGTCATAACAAATTAACTAACGTCAGGCCTATGTTAGCCATTAGACTGTGGCTGGTTACGTTATCGAAGCTGCGGCTATTTCGCTGGTAGTAGTGAGTGATAGCTAATGTTAGCTAGCCAACTAATCTTAACGATCTAGCATGCCAAGCTAACAAGCTAACTAGCACAGCCAACACACGTTAAGCTAGCTGTCGGATCGCAAGCTAACGTTAGCTATCTGGTTGTATTTGTTTTAATGTACACTATTGTGTGTTTCTATGACTAAGAATCTCTGAAACTATAAATTAGTATTTAAAGTTCTTAAAGAACGAAAATGTACAGTCTTAACTGTGACTTCAAATGGAAAGTAAAATCGCTAAAGGATAACCTCTCCCGCTTCTTCCTCATTCAAAACCACAACATGGCTGAATTCGACGTCTTACAATCAAACATTTTGATTGGATGAGAGTCTCATAAAACCGAATGTTATTAAGAACGAATGGTTAAAGCGCCTTACTTCCAAAGCTTAGTCTAATGCTAATTAAGGAGTACGAAAAAACGTGCATTTTTTTAACTAATAAAAGAGTAATTCAAATGCTTAACACCAATCTTTTTATTTATTGATCTACATTCACATTCAAATTAAACAAAATGTAACAAAACAGCGCAAAACGAATCGTCTACGATAGTAAATTAAAATTTCGACGAGCTGAAGGAGTTAATGAAGTATAATTGGCATGAATCTCAGTATATATTTATTGGAAGTGAACGGTCCATATTCAAATTTTAGTTAGAAATAAACGTAAAGCCAAAATACATTGCACTTGTTTTAAAGTATTTAAATTTCTCATAGAAAAATAACATCTGTTAATTCAAGTATACAAGTCACAACTCGTCTCAAACGTTCTTTTCACATTGCTTCTGTAGAGTACGAGATGTATCAACATGTCTGGCATATCAAAAAGTTATCGTTTTTATAGCTATGCTCTCAAGATGATTAGCTTGAGAGTATCTTGCATTCCATCTCTATTACGTTCACATCAACTGGCACCTTAACACAACTGAAGAGACAAATTAATATATTTAGGTGAATTGGCATTCAGAAAAGGCTTGATAAAAGCCCAATTCGGGCTCCTCAAATAAACACAGGATGCAAGTAATTGGTATATTAGATAGCATAATTTGGTCTTAAACAAAATCAATAACTGGCAAGTGCAGAAAACATTTAATTACAAAAATGGTGCCAATGATGAGTTAATAAGGTAATATGTGTCAATTGAACCATTTTGTTATGTCAACAGAAGTTTCAAATTAATTTAAAAAGAACAGATCAAGTGGATCAATGGGATTTGAAATAATATATATATATCATCATATCATTATATTTATATTATTAAGAATGTAGCTCGTGAAACAAATGTGAAAATATTTTTTCAAACCTTATCCTGCCTTGGTAGGTAAGTGCTGTATGCTTATTTTTTGAAGACATCCACATTTGTCATCCTAACTTGAGGGGTCATATGGTGTAAATAATTTAAATGGTTTAAATTCACTAGTTTCATTTTCATGTATTAAGTATACCAAAGGTGAAGACCTTTTGGCAGAAGATAAACCACAATTGTTAAATGACAGAGATGCAGAATTTGTAATGTCGGTGATAAACATTACATATCCAGGTGCGCTTCGGTAATAGGATGATGATTCATGATGTGGTTTCTGATCAAGCATCTACTGTTGGTGTTTTCACACAAAATGAGGGAAAGGTACACTGTATCATTGTTGCTTGAAACAGTTAAATAGACTAGCAAAAACACAACATGATCCAAGCCAATATCACGCTATTGAAAGATGAGTGATAAGTTGCAGACATTTTGGGATGTGTTAAAAGTCTGTACGTCAGAATAGTGATTGTTGTTGACCGATTGAATTTAGTCTCTCTGTGTTCCAAACAGTTGGAGAAAGAAGGAGAATATGTAGATGACATCTAGATAGATGTTAAGAGTAGCAAAGACATACTCCTCTGGACTCATGCTGTACCGTTTGTTCCCCATCAGGAGCTGGGTGTCAAATGCTAAAAACTTAAACATAAAGTACAAAACAAAGTTGGTAAACGTGTTTGTAGTAGACAATAATCCTGTGTTCTTTACATTTTATTGTATTTCATTATATTTTATAGACTCACCATAGTAAAGAGAATTGCTCCCAAGGCACCGTAGACAGCGTGCATCCAAGGAAGCTGAGACATAAAATACATTTTAAATGAAGTTCGGTTCATAGGTTAAACATTTCACAGTCTAATTTTTCAAGTTTAATTGGTTTGGATCATTTTTGCTTACACAGCCATATGGGAGGACAAACGCCAGGACTAGACCAGAGATAAACATGACCATGCAAAAGACAAGGAGAACCCCTTGGTATGATGTTACATCAATCTGAAATGGTCCATGAGAAAAAAAAATTAATCCTAATTTATTACTTTAGGTAAATACACATATCACTATACATACATTTTTGCAATGTAAATATTTACAACGAGGCTCACCTTGGTTTGAAAACTGAAAACTGTGACTGTTAAACAAACCACAGCAGTAATACCCAGGCACATAATCACTGACTTGGTATTGTAGTAGCTGTAAGAGACAATAACTCATACATAAAATGAAAATCCAACTACTCTTGAAATGAGTGACCTAATCAACATAAAACACAAACAAGACAACCTATGAACTTTTAAATGCCTCATTAACAGTGAAACTCTTTGCAGTCAGTGCTCAAACTTATTGTACAATTTAATTTAGTGTAAAAGCCATAAGGCTGCCCATATATACATGAAAGGGTAAATTATAGGGCATAAGGGTAGACCAAAGAAAAAATATACCTGGACAACATCCCTGTCATATAGGCAAGGGAGAGAGTCTGCAAGAAAGAAATCCATACTTTTAGATGAGAAAACTTTGAGAATAGCCTCCTCATTCATTCTTTTTAAAATACCTAGCGGTTTCAGTAATGAATGACAATTTATGAATATATGGTTCAACTAAACAAAACATTACCATTCATACTTACAAAGATTCCAAGAAGGATCAAATTCCATGGAAACAGTCTCCTGTGGAAAGGACCGCAATTAAAAAATATATATTTTGTAAGAAATACAACAATGCAGAAGGTTATCATAATAATACTACATCTATATTTATTTAGCACTTTTAAAAACAAACATTAATGTTATTTCCATGTGCAAAATAATAGAGTAAAATATAGTTAAGAATTAAACCCAATAACAAAAATTACAATCATTTTTGGGTTTTGTTTAAAATTACCCATATTATTTAGAGAAGCTAAAGAAATATCACGAAAGCAATTTACTAGCTCCCCTGTATGCTGAATTTACAGAGTCAATGATAAACTATCGAAAAATACATTTACTGCAGTTTTTATTTCATCATGCAATGTCAAATAGCCCTAAAACTGGACATTCTGAGGCTAGAATTAGGATAATAAAACGGTAAAAAAATATTTCATCTGCATATATAATAAAGTTACCTTGGTGTAGAGCAGCAGGAGAGTGTCAAGTATGTGACAAAGAATACAGCACTGCACAGGAAATAAACAGATTGTATTAAAAAGCATGTTACCGAAGATCTCTAAATACAAATTATGTAATTCCTAACAGGACACCTGTGACTTACTAAGATGCCCAGTACCATCCTGGGTTGGACTGAATGTAGTTTCTCACAGGATCGCTAACAGAAACAAGAATGGTGATCATTTTCACAATTTGATCATTGTATCTCTGAGTTCCCTCGAGAATATATAATATTGATGACTGCAAAGGAATGGCACATCCATATTTTGATACACTAACCAAAAAATGAAGAGAGACACTATTGCCAGGGTGACTGAGAGTTGAATCATCAAGATTGCATACACCTAAACAAAGAAAATGAACAAAATACATACCAGTAGTCAATATCACATGTGATTTACATGTTCACTTAGATCAGTGGTTTTTAACCTTGTTGGAGGTACTGAAACCCACAAGTTTCAAACATGCACTTCGTACGGAATAGACCTGACAGTGTGTGACTCTCGACCTCCGCCAAACCCCTGGGGTTCGATCGAGCCAAGGTTAAGCACCACTGACTTACATGAATCATGAAATAGTTTTAAATTGATAACTTAATTGTGTAATACTTTTAGTGTAAACTAACCTTTCGAATGAAGATTCTGCGGATGTTTTTATCATCCCAGCTAAACTCAGTGAGCATTTCTGCATCACCTTGGTAGCTCCCACCATTACAATTACTTCCGCTGGCCTCTAAGCACACACAAAGAAACATGTTTTACCAAAGCTGTCGCTGTGTTTGTTCATGACAAAAACAATGTTAAACAAGAAAATGTCATCGAGGAGGTCTCACCTGCAGTGGCCTCCTCATAGCTTGGAGGTACTGGGGGTCCAGCTTCTACATTTGGATTCACACCATTGGCAGACTTATTTCCAACTAAGAGCTGTGGGCATATTGTAAAAATACAATGCTTATAATTCTACAGGTCTCCTTTTCAGCTTTATGTATGTGTAGTAACTTTTCTAAGAATATTAGACAATTTCAGCATAGCGTGGGCTTAGATGTATACGGTTACATCTGCATTTTTCTCAAACATTTGGGGGTTTCATAATGTCTGTATTTGTCTTTTTTTGGGGGTCAGTAAAATAAAAACAACATGCCAACTTTGCCAGCTTAGATGTAAAGACTTTGATAATCAACATCTCATTAGTAGCCTAAACGTAGATGGAACCATATAACTCTAAGATCACGATGACTCCAGACATTAAATTACAAATTATAATTTGTGCCAGTAAAAGTTTAATATTGTTATATACAAAATTATACATGCCGTGCTCCACAGTCTATTAGTGCATCTCTCGTTGGCTCTTGGAAATAATTATTAAACTTGTAATACTGATTTGACTGTATTTCAAATATTGTCATCAGACTTTTTCTTCTTTAAAGACGCATGTTGGATAAAATTACAGTGACCCTTTCGACTGCTACCAGACACTCAGAATGGGATGTGGATTAAAACAAAACGATAGGACATAGTGGTGCTGATGTAACACTACACTACCCCCATTCATTAACCAACTGTCTAGTTCTTGAAATTCCAGAATAGGATCTGACACACTAAACCTACCTAGTTTACGAACTATTACTCATCTATCACATGACTACGACAGAGCTTCATTTACCCACATAAAATGACCACATACTGTTAAAGATCCTATCAGTCTTGTTTTATGTTGTTAGCCCACAGTAACATCCAATTATTGCCAAAACATAAATCATTCGCCTTTTATGATTGTTTAAAAACATAACCACATTAAGATATGAGGTCTAGTGTATTATTATTCACAGGGTACACAATGTTTTGTAAAGCACTCACACCTAATCATCTACTTATCTATTTTTATAGCATTACATTGCTGCATCTATTGCTTTACAAAACACTTGCATAATCCCAGAGCAAATAGGCTGATGAAAGGATGGAGCATACGCACATTGATTTAATGGTGATTACATAACATTCTGGGACAGATCTCGTAAACAAAACAGTGTAGTTCTTTGTCTAGTTGCTGTACAACTTGCACAGATGAATATGAATGTAATAAGAGAGAAAAAATAAAATGTACCTTGCTCTGCGTCATGTCTGTGTCTGCCTGAAGAGGGTTAGTGAGATTTTATGAGCTCAGCAGTGAAGCTTGGAGATCCTTTTTCCTAAAAGTGCAGTTCCTTCTGCCTACTACGACACTCACTTACTGCTGATGCTCAGATGTAACACCCTGTGACGATACAGTGGTCTAATCCAAGAAAACACATACTCTGGACACCCCCCTTCCTGAAAAAGGGATATTCTAGCATTATCCAGGTAAGGCAGGTGCAGAGACGATGCTTGGACTGTTCCACTTTGTTCAGGAAAAAGGGGATGGCATGTATTTGCATTTTACATTACAGTGAAAACCAAAGATGAACAAACCAGAGAAATCTAGATTTTTTGGTCTGCAGCAAATGGGGGTTAGCAGAGGGTTCTTACATCAACCTGGTTTCATTAGGCTGCCATTCTGTGTTTGATACATTTAGCTGCAATTTAGGCAATGTAGTACGATTATTCAGTCTAGAAGTATTGTTCAATGCATAAAAGATTCAGACACTTACCATTGGATTTCATCATATCATTTGTAAACAAATAAATAAAAAAATAAAACAATAGAAAATATACCTAAGATTGAATTTTTTTTTATTTCCATGCAATATATACCATGGATGAAATCCATGATAATCTAAACATTTTAATTCCTCAAGACCACAATGACCGTTACACTTTCCAAATATATAAGCAGATCATTGGCATTCAAATAATAAAAAAGTAATATTGTTGATAAAAATCCCGATTTTAGGTTAGTAAAATAACAACTTCTATCTCAAAAGTCAAAGTGACAACTGTAATGGGGGACTTCGATATATTTAGAAAATTATTGGAATTGACATATATAATACACTCCCTAGCTGAAATACACTCACAAATGTCTTACATGATCACCTTTATTGAAGAACATGTCAATCATGGAATTATGTTGTTTAAACTGTTTAAATTCGAGTGACTTTGAAGTGGCACTGGACACGACTACGCAGTAGAAAATTCCGATGTTGCTGAATAAATCAAAATCCAGCCCCATCTACTGGGCAACATTATTGACTGCAGTTGGTAAGCAAAAATTACGCCAATTTCGACCAAAGAACAATTTCAAAAATAAATAATATATATAATAAACGTAAAATCAACAACAATATTTCGAAACGGAATACTTCTAGAATCCTAACAAGACTGCCATCATTGATACATTTAAACAGTTCTAGCAAAACAATGATTGATTGATGGACACACACTTCCATCATTTTTCAGAAAATTGCAGCAACTGAATGGATCAAAGTTCCCCTTCTCCTCTGATCCCTTCAAGTTTTAGCTCAGTGTCATTCCTGCTCAGGGTAAGCAGACTGACTACAGCCAGTAGCCCCACCAGCATCATGGCTGCACAACCCCCAAACATGTGTCTGGTGCCACTTCCACCCTCACCCCCACCTGTTCCAGACACCTCTCCATGAAGTGCCAAAAGCCCAAGGCATGCAAGAAGGTGCAAGGGCAGCCTGAACCAGGCTAGCACCCCTGTCCTCCTATCCTCTGGAATTACCCTTGCCTGAAGGAAACTGACAGCCGGGAAGTAGAGACCACAGGCCAGCTCTAGCAAAAGAAAAGCAAGCAGGGACTCATGGGGTCTAGGTTGACCTGGGGCTGTGGAGAAGGTTAACATGAAGAACGAGAAGAAGGCCATGAGCATGGCCAGGCAGAGCAAGTGTCCTGGCTGCAGTAGGTAGCGACTGGAGGTGGCCAGCCGGTATAGCAGGGAGCCCGCCATGTTTGCGGCCATCAGACAGGAGAAGACAATGCCTAGAGGAGGACCATGGGGGTCTAGAACTGGAGTCCATAGGAAGATAAAGATGTAAAGGACACTCTCAAAGAGAGCCTGCACTGCCCCCAGCAGCATCACCCTCCTGTCTGACAGTAAGCAGCGCAGGTTTTCCTGGCAGCTGCGCCAGAAACGGGCTCGTGCCGACACTCGGCCAACATTTGGAGGACTGAGTAGCACTGCCCGCTTGTCTACCCCTAAATCTCCTTCAGCTTCTTCATGGCCCCAATCGTTGAGCACCACCCAGGCACTGGCCCCTAGGCAAGGCACAGCCAAAAGGAATGGTGCCACCGGCCCCAGGTGGAGCCACTCGGCCAGCAGGTTAGCCACCAGGCCAGCCCCGACAGCCAGTCCATGGTTCCATCTAGCTGCCTTAGTGAAGGTGCTAGGGATCCACTCCTTGGGGAAGTCATGGCCCTCCACATGTCGATGCACATACCAGGCTTCAAATGTGGTAGCGAGCAGAGAGGTGGAAAACCCACCAAGGACACGGCCGATGATCAACACAAAGTAGTTTCTAGAAAGCTTAATGAGACAGCATGCAGAGTAGGCCAGGCAAAAAAGCAGGCATGTCTTTCTGCGCCCGAGAGCCTGGGGGAGCCAGCCTGCCACTGGGGCAAACAGCACACAAGAGGCCAGGCCACAGACGTAGAGAATGGCTATCTGGGATTCCAGGAAGCTATAGTGCCGATACAGTTTGTAAAGGTATGGCCCTTGAAGCCAGTCTGCCCATAGAGCGAACAGGTAGCCTCGAAGGAAAAGAATCTGGAAGCTCCGGAATGCTGGGTTAGCCACTGCTGCAGAAGCAGGTTGATGTGGAATGAGGCGACGTGCAGTAAACTCCAAAACAACACACAAGCTCAGTAGGAGCACAACGGCTAAATATGCTGTCACTAACATGATTCCAGAAACAGCTAAATTTAGTCGTAGCTGTTGCTCTTCACTGTTGTCTTGTTTCCCTCAGAATCTGTAAAAGACAAAGACAGACATTATATTTACAGTCTTCTTTTTTATAATTGTATTACTTTATTGTCGTTCCTGTTGTGCATATTTTTAATTCAGAGACTTTTATTTGTTTTGTACTACTAGTTGGTAGGCGCCTTGCTCTAAAAAGTTGACCGTGCGTTTGATAAATTAAACACAATCTCTTCTTCTACTGTCTTGGATATTAAATAATGACATTCGCAAAGCAGGGCATACAAACAACCAAGAGAGCAGCTTGCCGTTTTTAATCCACGTACTCGTGGCAGTTAGTAGCACTACTAGTAGTGGAACTAGCAAGTTTCTCAGTAGAAATCTCAAGGCATATTACTGGAAACGCCAAGGAAATTACATTTCAGTAAACTAAACACTCTTGCGACTATTCTTAGTACTTAAATTAATTGCTTAAATGACAGCATTTCTAAATAAACATTTTGTATTAACAATAGTCACCTAACTTATACACTGGTAATGATGGTTGCTAGCTACCAAGTACAGAACCAGCTAAACAAATTCCATATAAGTTGCGTTTCGATACTTTGCTTCAGCTAGCAAGACAAAACTCACTGAGCGCATTGATATGACTATCTGGATCACCGTTGCTCTCCACCCTATTTTTCTTGTTTTCCATAGTTAACGGAGTTCAACTATTTCATAACTGTATATGCTAGGTAAAGAGTCACACGGACAGCAACAACAGCTAGCCAATATCTTTGGACAAACTCTACTACCACCAAGCACTGTACATCCGCATTCTTTATTTACATTTCCTTGTTTGGTCATGAAAACACCACAGGGTGGCACTGTCAGCCTTTTTGTTTCTTGAGAGGCTACGCATTATGATCACCCCCACTCCTTTTACTGGAAAGACACGCCCTCAAGCGTTAATATTGGCCTCAACGTTAGATATGCGAACAACCATAGGTCTAATTAACCAATATTTAATAGGCCTTTGTGAAAGATGCATGTAGTAGGCGAGTCAATTGTCATGATCCCGATACTTTGGGATTTCTACAATTAAAATTGGCAAACGCCGAAATTCAATAATATAGTTGGCAACACTTTATAATAACTTTTTATAAGTAGTTATTAGACTATGAATAATCTGTATTATTATTATTGGTTAACGTGTGATA
The DNA here is from genome assembly GCA_036024795.1 of Galaxias rostratus. Classification (NCBI taxonomy): domain Eukaryota; kingdom Metazoa; phylum Chordata; class Actinopteri; order Galaxiiformes; family Galaxiidae; genus Galaxias; species Galaxias rostratus. Next base: position 14,926 of record JAVQJS010156869.1, read on the forward strand.
ATTATGTATAAATCATTTCTAAATTAGTTACTTTAGTTATTTTCACCGATAACGTTGCATTGACACTAAGTGCACATTCTTGGTTGGTAAATCTGCTTTCTGCAGGTTTTACTCTGCATTAATTATTTGTCTGAACAGAAGATAACGATCCGCCTCCAATTCATAATTTACAAATGCCTAAACACAGCAAGCAATGTTTAAGAAATTACGTAAATCACGATCACACATGTTAGTCTCATAACTTCTTAATATGAAAGGTATTACAAAGTGATACATCCTTTTACATCAGTTTTACCAGATATCAGGCTTCTTTCTGGTCAATAGAAGAAAGTAGGCCCTTGCAGCATTTCAGTTATTCAACAATGCTCAAACATAGTCAAATTATATTATCCACTTTGTCAAGCTTCAAACATATCAACTTCACACCTGAGCTAATCAAATTGTAGTACTGTTACTACCATATGGTGAACTCCAAAATATAGCCTTTTTCTGTTTGACAATTTAGCAAGCGTTGCAGCACAGTGTCTAGTTATTGAATAGGACTACTTGCTGCAATTGTTGATCAGCAGTGATACCACCCTGCTTTTCACCTCTGGCTTCCCTCTGTAGACAAGCGAGGTCAGTTGGTTGCTTGTGGAAGTGGTGTTGGCTGACCAATAGAAGTCCCTCTACCCTCAGGTTTGTGGAAAACTAATGTCCCAGGACAGTGACTGGGACACTGTCCTGTACAGAGGGCTACACAAACTGTGAGTATTTTTATGTGATACATTTATGTTTAAATGCATATAACCTCATGTAGCCAAACCGCTATGTTTCACTCTGTTTCACCACGGCTAAAGAAAAATCTAGTGGGAGGGAAAATAAAGATAAACAAAGATGTGGAATAGGTACCGCATTTTATCTTTATATTTTTTCTACGGCGGAAGACAAATTAAATGTACAAAATAGACAAGACATCTTAATCAGCCACAATCAAACAAACCACACAGGTATCTATCAATCAAATAACACCCATTCCCCCCATCATGTCAATTGAGTTTGTATGACAAACATTGAGGGTAGACAAGAAGGAACATGTGGTATGATTGCTGGTGGTTCCAGGGATTGTGCTGGTTGTTTGCATTACGCTGTCTTACTTCACATCAGGAACTATGCTAAACTCCTCCTTATACTCTCATTACACATACCCTCGGCACACCCAAGCCCTAAGCCATTAGAGAATTTCAATACATTCTTCTGGACTGCCAGATTTATTGTAATGATCAGTCATTTATACAGAGACATTGGATAAACACAATTTTTATAGCAACAAAATTCTAAAGCCAACATGTTAAAAGAGTGTCTGTTTCAGTCACACAGTATGTGATTTTACAGCATAACATATCATGACCATATTATTCATGGAATGCCATCAAGTTGCATATAAACCAAAGGTTTGAGAAATATTTATTCTTTGGAGGTAAAAGGTTTAAGTACATTGTTTGGCTATGTGCTAAGTGACAAATGATATAGTGATTTCAGTTTTTATTGATAAAGGACATTAAACACTCATCTTATAATCCTTATAAGTGAAGTGTATCAATGTATTATATACAAGGGTCAATTTTTCTAATACATAACATTGTATGTTATTTACTACTGTGTTGCATTGATCAAATCCTTTTCGCTCTAAAAAGAGGTCTGGTTATGTACAGGAGTTAAGATGGAGATAAGTAATAGGTCAAACTAATAAATAACCTGACTTTTGAAAATGTATAATCTGGAAAGAGTACAATGAGAAGCCTAAATATTGATCTACACTTTATAGAGCATCCTTCAAAAACATTTTTATAGAATGTTCATGCTTGTGTGTGTGTCTCTGTTTCTTTATGACTAAGCGTACACAGCTGTGAGGATGTTAGCATTTGATGGTTCGAATCAGAAGTAAAAACTGTTCAAATGTGGTAAAAGATCATAAAACTTGTCGATAACTGTCGATTACTGTCTTTTGATGCCTGACATCTGACTGCAGAATATATTATCCCTCATTTTCCAGTACAGCGGAGTCCCTGGAAAATATTGAGTCTGTATATTTCTTGGTGCCATGTTCATTGTTTTTGTTCCTGCTTAAGAGTCAATGTGGAAGGCCAACAATTTGTCGGAGTGCAGGTTGTTAAGGGTGCGCAGGTCTGGAAGGCGCAGGAGCAGCTTGGAGAAGAGGGTACTGTCGTCAGGACGACGGCAGGTAACGAGGGAGCGCAGGGCACGGATCAGGCCCTCCTGTAGCTGTTCTACGGCTCTGGCGTCGGTGATGCCTGAACGGTCTAAACAACAGAGAGAGACACAGAGAAAACATCTACTGAATACACTAAGCATAAACTTACTGCAATTGATTTGATTGTTTTTAACTTATTTTTCATCACAACATATTTAAGACTAAAAGCTTTCTAGTGGACTTAAACCTTATATAAAGTATAATAGTGTTATTGTGTTTTACGTAGGTCAGTCTCTTACCGGCAGAAACTAGCACAACAGCCATGAAGAGGGCCATCTCATCAGGCTCCAGCCCCAGAGAGCCCAGCTTTTCACTGAAGTCAAACATGCTATCCAGCAGAGAGCCCATGCCTAGAGACTGCAATGTGGACAGAGGGTAAGTCTGCCCATTCAGGAAAGTAACTGTGTGCTCTTGCGCGTTGAACAGTGTCCAGAACCTCACCATCAGCACCTGAACACACAAAAAAACCTGTTATAATTGCCAACGTACACTTAATTTTTTTCCCATACACAAGGGATAACAAATAATATAATTGTGTTTTTTTATTACATCTATCTCACCTGGAAGGTTCCAGATTTGAGCAGCATGACCTGATCGGGCTGGCTGAGCTCCTGGAAGCCTGGAATGCCCTTTGCAAACGCCACCACTTCCTTGACAGCAGGCGCGAAGCACTGGGAGAAGGATTCCCATATCTGCTGGCTGGAACTATCTGCTCCAGATATAGGACATGCATTGAGAGGGCACGCCTGGTGAAGAGAAAGTCAGATACAATAGACTTATAAACTAAACCCCTTTACTGTTACAAAATATTAGTTACTCCAGCACAACTCTATGAATTTACCAGAACTTTGGCTCCTGGAACTGGTTTCCATGGGCAGGAAGGCAGGTTCTGAATGGTTCTAGTAGAGCAAAAGGTGTTTGGATGTTTTGAACTGTCCTGCTGAGTTGTACTCACATTCAACAGTCGCTGATTCTGAATGGATGATGATAGGCAGGTGTAGGGACTATTGTCCATATTTGCAAACAAGCAGTGGTTGTCATTGCGGCTGACTGGGCAGTGAGATGGTGCTACGAGACGGGACTGGAAGTCCTGGTTTGAGTTGGTTGGATGGGAAGACAAGTGGGTATATTTGGCCATCTGGGGGTAGGAAGGTGTGTTATTGTTGATCATATTTGCCCTTTTGGCTGAGCTCTCCTGATTGCGGCGGCTACTTTGAAAAATATCCTGGTAAGCTTGAGAGATGGCACCAATGGCCTCTTTGGAGTGGTTCTCTGCTGTGCTAAGGGATGTGTCTTTTCCTAGGGATGCATCACCATCCATGGTAGCTGACTCATTCAGGCTGTTCATGTAACTCTGCATTTCATCAATGAGCCTCTGCTTCTCCCTCTTGGGAATACGGCCAAAACGCACAGCTGAAGAAGACATAAGGGGTGGTAAACAATTAAATTCTTGTCACAGAATCAAACCCTGCTGCCTCGGCTCTTCACTCCCAGTGCTTTGACCGGTAAATATACCAATGTGTTGGGGGCTGTAGTGTGTGTACGAGTTTGCCTTAGGGGGTATGCAAAAAGTATACATTTTCACATAAACAGACTAGAAAGTTTATTTTTTTATTTTTTCATGTTTTCCCATACATGCCGTACCTTGAAAGGACATAGTCAATGCATTATGCAGAAACAGAAAAATACAGTGATCATAGAAGTATTGCATTTCACAAACTGTCTCCTGGTGAGAGTATTACCTAGTGGTTTTTTTAAAAACACTGACGGCGCTACTGGCATAAAGCAATGACTGAAGCCATACGTCTCCTGACCCTCTGCTCCTCTTTCCTCCCCCCTCAAAAGTATCCATCAGCTGTAGAAGCTATTTATAGTTCCTCTGCTGCCTTCCCCTAACCTCCTCCCTGTCCACCTCTTTCTCCTCATTCTCTCTCTCTCTCTCTCTCTCTCTCTCTCTCTCTCTCTCTCTCTCTCTCTCTCTCTCTCTCTCTCTCTCTCTCT
>JAVQJS010156879.1:0-25099 GCA_036024795.1 Galaxias rostratus
CCCTTACATTGTGTTCTCTTCAGAGAGGCAACTGGTCCCTCCCACTGCAAAACGTGAGCATTTTAAAGAGCGTGCATTATCTAGGTGCACCTAAACTAAGGAACTCTCTCCCTCCTCAAATTCACAATTCCAGCTCTATATCCATCTTTCAAACCAACTTTAAAATCCTTTCACTCTAGCGTACCCTTAATTAACTTGTTTAGAGTCCGATATCATTCTGAAACTGATATGCTTTCCTTCTTTTATACAAATAGTTAGAACTGTTGTGGCGCCCTGTCTGTTCACCCTGTTTCCACTTAGTCGTTTATTTTTTGGCATGTTTTCAATCTAGATGTTGTAAAGTGTCTTTAGCTATCAGAAAAAGTGCATTAAAATAAAATGTGTTGTCATAATAAAAATAATAATACAAATAAATAATAATAATAATAATTATTATTATTATTATTATTATTAATAATAATAATAATAATAATAATAACAATAATAACGATGTATGTCACAGAGTCCTCATCTTATTACAGAACATGTTGGTCTAATCAAAAATGAACATCCAGTTCCACGATTTAATTAGTCGAATAAAAAAATGTTGCTGATATGCATTCACATTGAGTGATGACTTGCAGTTATAAACAGAGTACAAAGCATGTACTTACATTGTTCCCGGTCTGACAGACCTTTTCAGATATGAAACTTTTAAATGACCAAATTATAATCCAAAAAACATCCCGTTCAGGAAAAAAGAGGGACACATCTCTGCCCTCCTATTTATATGCCTGAATTTTTTTGGTTATTTACTATTTTATGACTTCCCCCTGTGAGGCGTTACCGAGTACCAAGTACCGTCCAAATCAAAGTCCAGTAGTTTCAAAAAGTCAATGTCTAATTTCAACACACAACCACCAGACGCTACTTTCAAGGAAAACAAGTCAGCACTTTCCCCCATGAATACCTTGTTAAGATATAATGACAACTACTAGAAATATTTGCGAGCATTATGAAGCATCCAAGTATTTATCTAATTAGTAATTAGATATTCTTTAAGTTAAGCCTACCATTTCAACCAATCACAGTCATGAAATTCAGAGACCCATCAGACCAGCTGGTGCTGTGCTCCCCTAAACTTTTAGCCAATGCCGGTAGAGGAGTGTCATGTATGCATTACTAGAGCCATGAAATTTCTGTGTTACGCAAAACACGTGCCCAGTCACAGAATGCAGCAACTCATCTTAATTCAAATATACACGCCAAAAGTCATATAGTGTAGCTTTTGTTGCATTTATCAGTCCTGCAGTTTGAGAAGACATCCAACAATAATTGTGTATTGACTATTTATTCATGTACTGCACTAATTGTAATAACATGTCAATAAGCGTCTTGATTTTTTTTAGCAAGACTAATTAGCAGGATGATAGTTTCTATGTGAGCTGACTGTTCTAAACCGGTCCATCAGCAATCTTAAAAGGACAAGAAACACCAATAAATAAAGTAATGTGGCAGAATAGAAGCTGAGTATCAATACTCAAATGAGTATTATGGAGGGGATCTGTAGTTGTACGACAGTTAACAATGAAATAGACCTTGAATTTGGGGGGCTGTGTTTTAACAGTTCTGCATATACAAAATCCAAAGCAACTCCAGATAATTGATTTTCAGCGTCTTTAAGTGTTTCTAAAAGCACTTTATAAATATAATGTATCATTATTTTTATTAAGGGATTACTAATAAATGTATTCTGATAGCACGTTGTAATGTTTATGGAAGAACTAACTAAATGAGTTTCAGATTAGTCCTTGAGGGCACAATGTTTAACAAAAATGTTGTCTGGCACCTTATTTTCTCTCGCGTAACTGTGACAAATTGCCTATTCTTTATACTTCGTCTGTGTTCGGAATGGCCTTCTTAAATACTATCTCCAAAATACTCAAAGCGTATTACAACTGAAAGCTTGAATATTACCTAAAATATCGTCAGTAGTCATATACACACCTAAAACAATTGACAAACCCAGGTATTTTTGTAATTATGTCAAAGGAAGCTGTGGAATTGCATTTTGGGGCACTCAACGTTCCCCCGCTTTTGTGTCATCCATGACATTTTTACTGTTGACGTGCGACATAATTTTTTTGGGGTAAAACGAGTCTGATGGATGTGCATAGTAGACGTTTTCGATAGCCTTGGAGTACGGTCATTGATCGCGCAAGCGAAATGGAGAGGGGCTCCCGTTGTAGGCGAAATGCAGTGATCAGCATGTCTTTGCAATGGTTAGGGAATATAATTATACACATGAAACGGTAGGTGTCACTAATAATCATACTCTACAGATAAACTGCCTCTAGGAACTAAGGTGAAAAAGTGACAAAGTTCGACTGATAAGAAATCAGCCTTTAGATGTTGTTTTCTCTTATAACCCTTTCTCTAACTAACCAAACCACCACCCACATTATGTAATATTACAGTACAACCCTCTAGATGCTTACGGCCCATATATAAATCCACTACTCTGTGCAGGAGAATATATTCATATAACATTTTTGTTGCCCTGTAATAATGATACAAGTAAACTAAGCTAGTATTTTTAAAAAGTTGCATAATTTAACTTGTGCTGATAATGATCTACACAACACATGTGTTATCCATGTGTGCCATCTTCACTTACTGGCAGATGAGTCCATGAGGACTTAATAACGCAGTCAGCCTGGCCCTGTGCTGAACCATAGTGCAGGACCTTTCGACTTATGTGAGGACATAGATAAGTGAGGACATAGAGAGTGACGTCCAAACAGAATAACAAGATCGAGCGGCCACCAAACAATTCAGTCGGTCATCCTCATTACAACATATGTTTTGATAGAAACCAACTTCATAATGTTTAATCTTAAATAAAGGGCGAGAAAGAGGCCCCATCTCAAAGAGCAGCTGTTATTGGACAATGTAAGCCACACCCCTGCCTGGAGTCTGGCACAACACAATACGTTGAGTAATGAATTGTAGAAGGTGGTTTTGTGCCAGCACATCGATTTTATTGTGTGACTACTTGTTGATTCCTTCGACTAAATTGTATATATTTAAAACAATAACACTAAGCATTTCATGTTAGATCTTAAATTTTCGTCCACAACTTGTCTTTGTCAATAACTGGTGGAATGACGACCCCCTCCCCTCCCCAACATTAGTACTGCAACATCTTTGTTCACTTTGTGCCGAAACTTGACGCACATTTTTCGACTGCACCTCGGCTCTTGATTATGACAGTGTCTACCAAGTACGTATTGTTAAAATACCATTTCATTGGTTGTACAATAGTTTGCTTTATCTTTTTTTGTTGTTGTTTTGTGAAGGCTTTGTTTATTATCCTGAGGTCCAATTTTTTTTGATAGCACACGTTTGTATGTCGCTTTTAAACAAGCGTCTGCTAAATTAAGGTAATGTAAATGGAAAGTGTGATAGGGATGTTTGACTAACCAATATTTCTATTTGGCTACCTACTCCAGTTGAATGTAATAGGCCAACATATGCGGTCACTCTTAGTGATCGACTGTCCGAACTGTAACGTGTTTTGCTGACAGTGAGACTGACTCAAGGTGTATTTGTAATTGCAATTCTTTTTTTCACCACCAGAGGGGGTTAGGATTCCACACCAGACCACGTCAATACAAAAGTAGTCTTTCGATCGATTTGTTGAGTAGCATAGGATTAATCCTACTATACTTTTAATAAGTTAAAGTGGTACAGAACCTTTATCATGAGTCATGTACAGCAGACATTGAAAACCATTTACATTGGGGGGGAAATATAAAAAAAACATTAAAAAAAGTAAAATCATATATTTAAAAAGACCAGCTTTTAGTTGCTGACAGTGAGATTGAAAGCAGTACAAGGCAAGCACAATACATGCTAGTGAAGGCGACAAAAACAAAAAAAAGTCTCAATTAATGTAAACAATTGTAATACCGCAAACAGTTCAGGAGCTATTCTGGAGATGTGGTGAGATAAAAATATTTAGTTTGTATGAAGTACAACTCTAGTGAAGTGTCATTTATTTTTAATATTTTTATAATATTTTGTTTGGGAATGTTCTATCAAATAAGCTTGTCATTAGTAGTGATTACACCTTCCTGATAGTAGACAGTCAGGTCAGGATGTAAATAACACCCACTAATACAATCTTCTGATGTAAACAACAGCCAAGTGATCAGCAGCAAACAAATCTCACAATGAAACTGAAGTAGATGGAACAACAAATATTGATAGGTGGCTATGGATTATTCTGAATCAATTCATGATACGTAGTCTAGATGTAGTAGAGATTAGAGCGTTAGCAACATCTTTTCAGAACTTCATATAAAGTACAGCAAGCTCAGCTACTACAGTACACAACAAATTCCTTTGAGATTTCAACTTTAAAAGCCTCAGATCCTCTTCCTGGTTTCTCTCACAAGCTGGAAAGACAGCCATGTCTCATTCTGATAATAAAAGTTTCACATCTGGTAAAATACAGAGCTACCTTACTTAAAATGAATGTAATATATTACAGTACAATAGCCTTTATAATTTCCGTTCTTTTCCTCACAAAAAGTTGCAAGACATTTTTACACATTGTACATACAATAAAATATAAGCTTGTTTCCACACTCAGAAAAAAACTTACCAACTAAAACATCTGTGTCCTTGTAGAAGGTTTTATAAAGTGTCCTCTGTCTTTCGAGTAGTTACCCAGACAAAGAGATTTCATAATCACTGGTGGACAGTAGGGGGCGACCAACCTTCCGCACGTTCTTTGCGTTGGTGATGCGTGAAGATATCTCCACTGGCTTCTCAAAGTACTGCACCAGGGCCTGCTCGGTCAGCACGGAGGCCAGGAACTGTTCAAAGGTTATGGCCCAGTCCTTGTCAATGCTGGTGCTGTGAGGTAGCCCACCAGCGCTCTGGGGCCCACCTCCACCACGGGTCCCCTCATCGCTGCGCACCAGGACTGTGTCGTCATTGATGTCCTCGCACTGCAGCTTCTCGTCCAGCTCGTGGGAGCCGGCGCTGAGCACAGAATAAGATGACATGGACGTGTCGTCTTTGGTCTCGTCGTCTGAAATGAGCATGGAGGACGACGTGCCGGTGTCCTTGAGGGAGGAGTCCTCCAGTTTGATGTCCTCCATCGACGCGGCTGCTTGGTCCCCTTTGGTCGCCTCACAGGCCACGGGCTTGCTCTCCTCGGTGGCCCCCGTTGGAAACGCCTCCCCCTGGTTTCTCTGCTGGAATCCCCCACCAGATTGGGGCCCTGGAGCCACCGGGGTGTCCGTGGCCGGGCCCCTGTCTGGCTGGAGGTTGCCCTCCGGGTCGTGGTCCCTGCAGAAGAGCTTACCCACCTCGCCCATCTCCAGCAACAGGCTGGTGACGGTGGCCGTGGCGTGGTAGAGCTCCTGCTCGGCCAGGTCCTCGCTGAACATGCTGTAGAGCGACTTGCACAGCTCTATAAACTGGCTCTGCAGGGACGGAGACACGAAACCAAACAGTTTGGTGAGGGAAGTTACAGAGAATGGTTGGCATTACATCTTTGTATTCCAACGAAATCAAATAGCATGTGGGTTGAAAAAGATTATTTCTGTATTATACAACATCTCTTAGAAGCCTGCAGTTAAAGCACACTTCCCGGGTGGTGACAGTAGTTTTCTATTCTGCACCACGTTGACTAGAATAGGAATTGCAACAAACGGGACAGCAGAAGAGGCTGTGGGAGAGAAGTCTGAGCTCATGATGGTGATACCTGGTTGAGCTTGGGAAGGTCCTTCGTGTTCTGCAACTTAGACTTGCTCTCCTGGTTCCACAGCTTCAGGTAGTTGCGGTAGTCTGGGGTATGCAGTTTCTTCACTAGAACGTTTGATATATAGAAAATGGTCAAGATTAACAGTACTTTACAGTACTTACTTATTCAAGTGCTCTGAAACAGCTAGAACAACATATTTGAAACCATAAACATAACATGCTGTAGGCAAATATTTTTACGTAGTTGTCAAAACAACACTACCTTTTTCTGTCTTAAAAGTTACACTGACAAAGCCGTCGTCCCTCTCACCCCTAAGGTCATGACCTTCAGAGAGAATCAGAGGTTAAAGGAAACATTGCATGTGAAAGTATTTACCTTGAAATGATTATCATTGTCCCTACATTCCTAAATAATCTGCTTAAGCGTGACATCACAGTTCATACCTTCCTAAAATCATGTGATCCAGCATGATATCACTGTTTAAAGACAAAGGTTAGAGAACGGTAGGGTTATGATGCTATCTTGAGATTAGACAACGACTTCCGAAATCTCGCCACCCCATTGGTTTGAGTCAGTTGAATTCTATGTGAATCTGTGATCAGATTCTGACGTTTGACGTTTCATCTAGATAGGATTTTACACATGTATCAAATAGGTCTGAGGTTCCGGAGTCTTTTCTAACAGGGTACCATTATAAACCTACACGTTTTCAGAAGCAGAATGAGAAGTTGTACACTGGTTCACACAGTTCAGCTTACCAATAGAGGTTTCAGGAGTTATGTCTTCAAAGAAGTACTGGGTGGCTTCAAAGGCAGAGTCAGGTTCCTCTTGTTCATGGGTGACCTCTGGAAGGAAGAAACAGGCCTCAGGTCATGCCTATGATATTCTTGTTTTACAACATTTCACAGCACTTTCCATTCAGGCCCTAAAGATAACAACAACCATGTGCGCTGATGACACTAAATCTATACACAAATAGCATTGAATCTGGTCAAGTTAAGAGGCAATGCAAAATTGCAAACCATGGCTCGGTAAAGATCAGCAGAAAGATCTCTTTAGGTACGTGTCCTTTTCACCTTTAATACCTCAGAGAAACATGACAAAACCTAACACACCCCCCCCACACACACACCCACACAGATAGACTGCTGACACAGAAAGTGTTGAGGAAATGGTAGGCTCTCTCTTTTTTTCGCTAAGCGATACCGTAGGGGGAAAACATGCTCTGTCACACCTTAAACCGCAATCTTAAAAAACAGACAATGCAGCGGGAAAGACGTATCGGCATCTAGACCACCTTGTGCTTCTCTACCCGGCAACACTGTATAGAGCCACACAGTCACAGCATCTCACCGGGAATCACGTGCATTCTGTACAGGAGTTTCAGCTTCTCGGTCAGGTCTCCATGACAGAGGACACCTGGGGGTAAACAAAGGAAAAGGGAAACACTTAGCACGGCTACGTATCGACATGTGAAGGAACAGCAACGTGATGACCTCAGAGACAGTCAAATACTAACGGAGCTGATCGAGCGCTTTTCTGGACGGCGAGGGGATTTGCGCCCCTCCACTCACCTAAGCCGTTGATGAACTCGCGGAAGTTGATGAGCCCGTCCCCGTTGTGGTCGAGCAGGCGGAAGAAGCGCAGGGCCAAGGGGTCCGAGTGGGGGCCGTTGGCCCAGGGGAAGAGCAGGGCAAACAGGCCGCGGAACTGCTCCAGGTCGATGCGGTACTGCTCCAGGTAGGGCAGGCTGGGGTCGTGGCGCTCCGTCGGGTTGCTGCTGCCGCCCCAGTAGCAGCTGGTCAGGTGCTCCGCCTACGAGGAGCCAGGGAGAGAAAGAGAGAGAGGTTCACTGTCTATGTCCATTATGTTCACTGGTAAAATGTGCAGGGGACAAAATCTGTTCATAGAGATGGCATTTTGTGTCGTTTCAAAGCCCATTCATCAGAGGGAATCTCGAGACAATGTTACCAGGGACATCAGTGTTTGCCTTGTTCTATTGTGACATTCACGGGGAGTACATCACTTCGTGACATGGATCTTAGGAAAACAATTTCACGCTCAAATCCCCAGCATTGCTATTTACACCCAGCACTGTTGGAGGCACCACATCCATCCTTTCCCGTGAGGAAGGGCCGATGCATCAAGCAGACCGCGCTAATCAGTCACTCACTTTAAACAGCACATAGAGCTCTTCCAGTTCGTCGATGGTGAAGGCGGTCTCCGTTACTATGGTTCGCACCTGAGAAACAACGGGATTATTTCACATTTAAAGAGGGCGGCAGGCAAACATTTTTATAAACATTTGCCACAGGCAATATCATCTTTATGCTTGACTGAACCAGATGTGAAAGAGCTCTCATCTGCCAAACAAGATCTATAGACCATTATCTATAATGTTGTTTTGTTCGAAAGAGAACGTGTTCCAGGGGCATCCTTACCACGTTGCGTTTGGTTGTGTCCTCGATAGTCTGGATGACTCTCAGCCTCTGCTTGAACCGCATCTGTTCGATCACGTCCGCTCGGATAGAGCCAAATTTCTGAGAAAAGACACAAGGAGAAAAGGGTCAGGACGGCCAAAATTTTCTGACGGGCAACAAACGAGTTGTTGTCATTGGAAAGGTCAACCACACAGAACAACCGCGTCGGGGACACACAGCAAAATGCTGTGTTCAAGCATAGCGGGGTGGGGAGCCACACAGAGGTGAATTTCTTTCAACCCCAGAAGAGGTATGGAAAATAAAACATCCAGAAAATCCTTCCAAGCGTGAAGGCAACTTAGTTTCGGTGGAACGCCGTGAAGTACGACGGATGGACGACCCCACGTGGGAGTGGAATGCAGAGAGGCAGAAAGGGGGGGGCGGCATCCGGGCCTGGGGCTCCCACCTCATAGGAGCTGCGGACCAGTTTGAAGATGTCCACCTCCGGGTGAGGCTCCCCGTCATCCGTCAGCAGAGAGTGGAGGTGAGGGATGGGCGGCAGCGTGCTGTCCTTGTTGGTCACGCTGTCCAGGTACCTGGCTCGTAAAAACGGCGTGGTCAGGATGATCATACTAACCAGACCGGTACAGTGAAGTGATGTCCCACCATGAAAATAATGCTGATGAGGATTTGGCAAGCCCAATTTAGAGAGACCAGCCCACATAGGTTTGGGCGGCGGGAGCCCCTTCATCTCACCTGCCAAGCACGGTCATCGCCTCGCCGTCGTCCTTGGCGCCCAGCAGCCGGTGGATGTTGGCGTGCAGCACGGAGAGCGCCAGCTGGAAGATGACCTTGATGCCCTCGTAGAAGAAGCAGTCGACCACCACCACGGCCGACTCGAAGGGCATGACGGAGAGGAAGAGGGTGAGGAACCAGGAGAGGGAGATGGTGGAGATGACGCCCAGGTCCTGCATGCAGTCGTACAGCTGGGGCACGTACTCCCTGGCCAGCTCCTCAAACACGCCCTGGTCCACCAGGGCACCTGCCAACCCGGGGGTGGGGGGTAATTAGGTCAGAGGGCAACATTACAAGACCGCATGAATATTCAAATATGTGAGAGGGAGAGATTATGCGAGTACGGGCCCGCAGAAGGTCAAACTAGTACGGAGAAATGTCAGAAAAAAAAAAAAGAGGTAGACGGAAAAAGACAAAGCCGGAGGTTGCGGAGCCACGAAGAAATCTCTCGGACTGACCTACAACCCTGGTGTTGTAATAGTCGGGCAGCATCCTCTCACACATGGCCACCAGCAGCCAGAAGGCCTCCTCCTCCTTGGCGTACAGCAGCAGCACCGACGTCACAATGTTCATGGCCTGAGTGGGAGGAGCGGAACCACTGTCAGAGGTCTGCTCACATGCTACGTTCACTTAGAACGTATGTGAGGATGCATGGCCAACATCACGTGACCTTGTGCGCGCGTGAGCGTGTGTGTGCATATGCGTACCTGACAGTAGCCTATATTGGGGTTCCTGAAGGCGTAGGCGGTGAGCACCCTGCGCAGTGCGGCGATGCCCATCTCGTTCTGGAAGGCCGGGTGCTCGGGAAGCGAGCGGTGCAGGTCTCTCTCTATCTCCTCCGTGGCCAGGTTGTACTTGCCCATTGATTTCTCCACCAGGTCCTCGTAGTAGCCAGGGTGGGTGGCCATTTCATTTATAGCTCCTGGCAACGTGAAAGAAACAAACACGATGTCCAAGTAGAACCATAAAAGGTGCCTCATTAAAATTATCTTAAGCAATTAACACTATGATGGACAGTCGAATTATTATTTACTTATCAGGAGTAACTAAAGGAAGTGGCTCTGCCTGAACACACATATCCAGAGGGTGTCACATCAGAGCAGTTTGAATGTATTTCTTAAAAAAATAAAAAAAAAACACTTGTAGGTCAAGTGAAATTGTGCCATATCGTTTACTTTCCCTGAGGCACAAATTCCGAGATGACCAGGCTCAACAAATGTAATAACCGAGAACCACCAATTACCAATTAACCACCACACATTTGTCACACTCAACTACATCGCAAGCAATCATAACAAAGAAAACATTTGGAAAAAAATCGCACACTGCTGATTTGAATTCAGCAAAGCAATTCCGGCATGTTTATCGCTGTAAAGCTGAACTGCCGGAGGAGGTGTTTTCAGCACACAGGTAACATGGCACCCATGACAACCATGAGGCAGAGACGAGTGGTGAGATGCACAAATACAAGGCGCAAAAACAGGAAGCAGTCTGCCTTGTGAACAAAAACAAAACAAGTTCAACATGGCTTTCAAGATGTAATGGCTGTCTTTTTCAAAGTTGCAAAAATAACAGACATTTTCAAACCCGCCTACACAAATGGGGTTTCTGTCGACAGTTTTCACAATTTGTATACGTTAAAATATAGCACACTTCGTCTTACACTGTTTGGAGAGATAATTCTGCATTTCAAATGAACCGCTTAGTTTAGCTGGAAAATAAAAGAATAAACCTATATGAATGTCAATATCTCTAACTCCTTGCCTTGATTATGCTAAGGAATGTTTAATGATTCAAACAGTTGGCGTCTGAAATGACAATAAAAAAATGTAAACAAAAAAACCTTTGACCATGCAGACACGGCATGCATAGATTGGGACTTGTAGATTAACGCCAAAAAGTGTCAGGTTAAAACCTGTCATCAACAAACTAAAACAACGCTAAGACTAAGCTGTAGCTTCTGGCCTGTTTTGACTCTTAGATCCACTAACAATGTAATCAGGTCACCTTTGCATACATGATTGTACAGCTATGAGTTGTGTGGCTTCCACCACACGGTGCAGCGTTCTGGCTGTAAGTGAGTCTGAATGAGTACAGTCTGTGGTCTCGGAATACGTGGTGAAGCAGCAGCAGCAGGCGCACACGGCGCTTACAGACTGAGGTAGAATCAGTGAAAGTGTGGGGGTTACAAGCTTGGGTAATTTTCAGGCTGAACGACCGGTTAGTGTGTGTGTCTTTGCGAGACCCGCAGTGAGAGTTCACTCACCAGAAAAGAGCAGCCATAACTCCCCTCTCATGTTCTCAGGGATGCCTTGGAGCACCAGGTCCTTGGTTTTCTCCGTGCGGTACATACACACTCCCTGACCGTACTCAGTAAAATGGTTCTTCCAGGCCTGCTCCTTAAGAAACTCTTTGGCCTGAAGAGTTGGATAGAAATTTTCTTCTGTAAAACTGTCAACGTGTGCCAACTCTACATGCATGAATCGAAACAAAACTAGTAGAACGCATGATAGAGCAATGTGGCCCACTCAACAAACGGATCAACATCCCTATAAATCTGCTAGCACGACCTATTCAGAACCTTTCACTGGCAGAAACACAGCATAATTACTTAAATTAAACATAGTCAACCCCCAGACAGCCATAATTAACTGACAAATTGGGTACTCTTTTCTTGTCGCTTAAAGTCTCTGTGCTACACTCACTTGGAAATACCCAAGGACACACACACACACACACACACACACACACACACACACAGTGTGTTTAACAGCACACTTGAAGTGGTCAGCATGGTATTTAATATAAATTCCCCCATTTGGATAAGTAGACCATGTGTGATCATGCATGACTACATATTGAGTGGTAGCATGTGACTACACAGCAGACCAGGCACACTTACTGGCTTTAAAGGGCAAGGTGCAACTTTTTTTGGGTTTCTGGAAGGGGGGTGAAATACTTGTAAAAAACAAATATTAAAATCATTGAGCAAAGGTCTTGGTGATTTTATCGACCTTGTTTGACAAAGGGGTGCCTATGGTAAAAAGCTATTCAAATTGGGTTTGAGTCTATCTAGGCAGTGTCAGCCCACTAGAAGACGGGAAGGCTAGTACGGTGGTAGTTAAGCACACCAGCTTGGGGTTGAACTCCTCCGGCGAGCGGCGGCGGTACATGGTCATGAGCGCCTGAGTGGCGGTGGGCACGCTGCTGTCGTTGAGGTTGAACTGCCTCTCGCCGTCCGAGCCCTCGGAGCCCAAGCTGCGCTGGGGGCTACTGGAGAGCAGCGAGCCCGGCTGAGAGTACACCTGCAGGGGGGAGGCAGAGAGCAAGGGAGGCTCAGGGGCCGCGACCGTGCCATTCGACCAAACCGCCGCGTCTGGCTGGACGTGGCATCAGAACAACCAGTTCATCCGCGCCGACCAATTGCACCCGTCATTTTGTGATAGTAACAGACGATAAAAAGTGTTGACTGCTCAAGAAAACAACTTTGGAAAAGTTACTGAGGCCTACTTGCATGTTGCGAGTTTATATAGATTTAAATATTTTAGAGTTTGTTCTTCAGATTCAGACCCCCCCACCCCGATTCCTCCGAGCCCCACAAGCTCACCTCGTCGTCGGAGCTGTTGAGGCTGCCAGTGAGTTCCCTCTCCAGGTAGATCTTGGAGGTGGTCTGCTGCAGGAAGTCGGAGATGCGCTGCACCAGGAAGTCGCGGTCCTTGAGGTTGGCGAAGAGGAAGGTCATGCGGTTCTTGGTACTGATAGACAGCGGGCTGGGCAGCACGTTGGAGCTGTCCGCCTTCTCCACGATGGTTACCTGCAGATCAGATGGGAGATGCTTGACATCACAATCTGGTTACACTCAAATCCATGTGCTGGACTTGCAGGCAAATGTACATATTCACACAGCTCCGTTCCATCAGCTAGTGTGAACAGGAAAGCAATGCCCAACGGGGATACTTGTATAAAAGAAGCACGAGTCCGAAAAATTATCTACAACCTTTGCTCCCACAATGATATGAAAACAGTAAGGCAGTAAGGCTACACGTCCTACACAAATACCAATGTGTCATTTCACAGAAAATTTGGTTTGTCACGTAGGTATTATGACAACCGCCCACACTGATGAAGTGTACCTCACCCTAAGGATTCCAGGAGGAAAATGGGGAGAGCAAAATTCATCAGACAATGCAGATAATTTCCTGACTCCTATTATAGGTCTCAGAATAGCCGAAAAACTAATCCTTTAAAGAAAACATCGGGGGAAGATTCCGTTTCTACCCAGCAGATTCTTTAAACAGGGCTAAAAGTGTGCTTGGGATTGCAGACAGGAAATAGATGTGACAGTATACAAAATGAAGGTTAATTAGTGTGTGTGTGTGTGTGTGTGAGTGTGTGTGTGTGTGTGTGTGTGTGAAGCCGATTGGGACTGACAGCACCTCAACTGAGTTTGTTTATCTATTGTAACTATTACCACTGTCTGGCTGGCCCTGTAAGCAAATGAACGCCTACGTTAATGTCAACTGAAGACTTATTATAAAACAGATCTTCTGTAGTCAGGTCTGGGGCAGCGAAAACAAAACATTCTTTCTAGCAGAAATAATAACCAGTGATAACCTTCCAAAACAATTGAAGTTCTAGTGTTAGTAGGACAAAATACTTTTGATTAGTTCTAGTCTCCAGGAGTCAATCAATCAACCTAGACCCTTCAAAGTTGGGAGCCCACCTCTCGCAGTGGGATGATGAGGCTACACATGGACTCCTCCTTGCTGGTGAAGCAAATGTAGTTGGTGGAGACGAACATCTGACCCAGCAGGTGCATCTTGTTGAAAGGGGTCCACAGGGTGCAGTCCGTGTGGCCGTCCAGTTTCTCGTCTTTGGGCAGACGGAACAGGGCGCGGTAGCGCTCGCTCTTAGCCCTTGCATCTAGGTCCCTGGAGGAGAGGGCACATAAGCAACGATAACATTCAAAGAAGTCTTGGGACGAAAGCTCACTTTAAGGAAGCATTACATTAAAGAGAAAATAAAGACACTTCATTGCCTGCCATAACAATGCCATTTGAGCACACAGCCAAATGCATAATGTAGAATGGATTGAATGGTTTAGAGTTCTAGACCTCTGTGTGATTAAAAAGTGGTGACTCAGCACAAACTGAAATGTTTTAACTGCGTAGCACACAGCCGATTTGTGGGACTTAAAACTACACCGCGGGATACTCAAGTATGTTTCGACAGCTGGAACTTTACAAGGCGGTTGGAATTCAGATGCTTAAAACTGGCAACACTCTCCCTCACCCGAAATAAAAAAGCCCTTCAAGTCTGGATCCGCCTTAAATGGACCAATAAGTTTGTAAAAAAAAAAAAAGAAAGTCTGATGAGTAGACAAAAGAAGATATATCTGAATCGCAGCCCCTCACCTCTTGAGTGCCGACACCTTCTTGGGCGACTTCCTCTTGAGCTTGGGCAGCGAGCGGTCCTGCTCAAAGCCCTGGTTGTCCAGCAGCTGCCGCATGGCGATGTTGGCCAGCTGCTCGGCCAGTTTGAAGGTCTCGCTGATGTTGAGGAAGACGGAGAAGACGTGCTCGCTGGTGCGCGTGCTCACCTTGATGGCGTCGGGCATCAGCAGCGTGGCGCTCTTCTCCAGCTGGGTGATGTCCGCCCAGCGCACCACTAACTTGGCTGGATGAGAGAGAGAGAGAGAGAGACATAGGGAGAAGAAGAGAGAATAGCAAGAGCAAGGTTTAGGACAGAACGACCTCTTTGGTAGTGGATGTAAGCGACAGATTACTTTAATGGAAGGGTGTGTGTTTGTTCATCACAGCCTATTTTAAATAGTATGGTGTGTTTTTGTGTGTGTGTGCATGGGGGGGGGGGGGGGGTCTGAGATTTTGTGTGTTCATGACTGCATCTCCTTTACCCTCTTTGCCCAGCAGGTAGGAGTAGAAGCAGACATGGTTGATGCTTAGGTACAGCCAGCCCTGGCGTGGCACCTTGCCCTTCCAGTAGCTGCAGGAGTAGTAGTTGACCAGCTTCTCCTCCTCAGGCATGCCAAAGAGCTTGCGGAACTTGGTGATGGCCTCTTTGAACTTGTCCGTGTCATCGTCCTCCTTGACGTCGTGGTTCTTTGTGTACTCGGCTATGATGCCCTGAGGTAAGAAAAAAGGGTGGGGGGCAGAGGGACTGAGTCTGAGTGAGAGCGACGAATCAAGATGAAGGGGAGAGGAAAGTCGCAGTGACAGCAGCACGGAAAATTGGGAGCCCACAGATGCAAGTTTGGAAGGTCAACGAAAGAGGTGCTGTGTTGATTGATGGAGTCCTGATTTCATTCCAAGTAAACACATGCCCAGCCTTGATGCTGGCAATTCGAAGAAGTTTGATTTTAACAGTGCGAGTGTTCTTGTTCAGCCTTGGTTGTATAACTGACTGACGAAGCCACTCCCAAATGCTTGGGAAAGAGGTCTGTTTCTGTCCACATCAAATCACAGTGAAAATTGGGTCAACATCTGACATACATAAAAAAAAAGAACTAGTTGGCTTTCATCATTCAGCTTGATTCAAATAGATTAAAGCACACTGTTCTGAAACCCTGCCTACCCATTTGTGCAATATGTTAATTTGAACCAGTGATTCTTAGTTACCTGAACTTTGCCCTTGACAAAGGTGGTGATGTCATTCTCGTTCTCAAAGATGGAGAGAGTCTGCAGCAAGTTATGCTCCAGCCACTCCCAGTGTTCCGTGATCTCCTTTCGAGAGCTTCCTGAAATAGCATGAAGAAGACCAGAAGACATGAGTCAAATGTAGGGGGAAAAGGAAATTCATATTTCTAATTTACACAACACAGATTAGTCAGACATGTTGCAACATGCAACTGTGCAATTTGCAATCTTCTCTCGATTGCGCACTCGAAAGTCAATATTAGTACATGTTTTGTACAACACAGCTGACCAATGATATATTTCCTTTTGTTTACGGACCATTTTTGCACAGAAATCTAACAAATGCCTCTATTGTTCTGATGGGGATTTTTTCAGTTTCTTTCACTGAAATGTACTTAAAAAAGTTCTGTTTTATTCTAAATATCCAGATAGGAGTAGGCCACATCTTATGTTGGCTCTGTGTCAAATGGTTGACCATTAGTGGTTTACGTTGTCTGCCAACTGAGGGGCAACAATACGCAACCAGATAAACTATATCGGAGCACGCTAACAGTGGCTACTTTGAGCCATCCCTATGAATTATTCTCTACAGTCACATGGCCCTCTGCGGCGCATCCCCTCTGGATTAGTGATGTCTGGCAGACCGGCTGCTCCACTCCCTCTTTCGGTGTGGAGAAAATGGATGAAACAGGAGGAGGAGGGGTTGGCATTTCATTTCAAGGCCAGCTCTCTATCTTTTTTTTGAAGCTTCCATTTTGGATAGGGAGAGACACTTCTTCGGATCATGTTCTCTTTGGTCCTCTGTAGATTATTATTCAAGACTATATCATAACCTTTGGAGAATTGCAGAATAACAATATCAGCGCGCACACACAGCACAGACAACCTCTGTCCAGGTGCCGTGATATTCAATGCTTACCCTTTTCAAACCTTTTGTCTCTGACGTTTGTAATAACAAACGGGTTGGTTTCAAGTGGCTGTTTGAAATTCGAAACTTAAAACATCTGCTTTTCGCAGTGCGCCGACAACATTGAAATATTCCCCCTCAACTCTATTTAAGGCGTGGCAATTTAAATGAACACCTTGCAGGGAGTTTTAGTCCCACAACCCAGGGAGAATAGCACTGCTAATTGCATTGTAATCTTATCTTAAAGAATAACATCGCTTAATATACGTTGCCCTCTCAGCATGCCATTTACATTGGAAATGTTAAATGTGCATATGCAGTTATCAATTCAAGTATACATCATCCAAGTTAGCCAACTGGGTTGATTAAATTAAAGCCTATGAAACCACACCCGGTGATGAGTTCAAGCGTATTCTCCTGGCATGTTTTTAGCACATCAATTTCTAGTATCAGTTTCCTCCAGGGTTTCCTTTATGACCAGTCAAGCATGACCTAATGCTTGGCATTTGCCATCCGGCAGGGGATAAGCAGGATGTGAGGACACCATGTGGGAGAGGGAGGGTGCGAGGGGGCTTAACCCCTGACCTCTTCCAAACGCTTTTGCCAAGCCCAGGCCTCAAATCGGGATGGGTGCAAACGTAACGGTTGCCTTTCGCAACCCCTCGGATTTGATCCCACTCGGTTGCTTGCCGTATCCACGTAGCCTCACGTGAACTACTACAGAGAGCGATGACGAGAAGACGCGTGTGCATCTCGCTCAGAGTCAGGGTGCCTACCATGAGCAATGATCCAATACCCCAGGGAGTCGGGGGTCTGGTACAGGATCCTGTAGGGAGCAACACGGGCGCTGGAGTCCAGGACCACATCCAGGGTCCCCACCAAGAGACCTGTGTGAAGAAACAGCAACACACTTAGTGGTGTCATGAGACAACAGTAAACAATGGTAAACATATGAAGAAAACATTGTGGACAACAATACACTGACAACGAAGGACTTGTTTTTGAAGTGCACCCACTGTACGGTATATTCATATTGCTGCTGCTAATAAAACGGTCTGTGCATCAAACTAAGTTCTGAGTCCATAGCCTGGTCCTCACATAACTGCTTTCATTACCGACAATTATTACCGATGTTCATAACAGACCTTCAAAACAGACATTCAAAACAGACATTCACTTGAAATAAACAGCATTTTTGAGATTGAGACCTGAAAATAGGTGGAGGGACAAGTCCCGTGATACCAGACTTACTGATATTATCTTCCTTGTACAGAGCCTCTGCTCAAAGGCTAAGGGGAGCTGTTGATCTACAACACCCGCACTAGCAATACCGGCTGCACACTAATGCCTGCAGGCCAATTGCATACTGTGTGTATTGCTGTTTCTTACTTGAGTCCACTCACCCGTTTCCTCCACATGTATACTCTTACCCGCCCAACCTCTCCTCACAGCTCTGCATTTCAACCCCTCTACTTGCTCCATCTCTCTTACCACCCAGCGGTAAGATTACAGTCAATAGGTCTTGCAGCTCTTACTGATGAGGCAGACCAGTCTGGTGCATGTCACTATCACAGGTACAGGCATCCATAGACAAACAAGCTCAAGGCCAATAACAGACTAAGCATTATTCCCACAAAAATAAACACTTGCTGCCGCATGGTAAAAACAGAATGGCATTGTGTGTTGGTGCCTTTTTTCCAAATGTTGCCATTCATTTCAGACCAAAACCACGACAAAGCTGAAAAAACGAGATTAGTGTGTATGCACATATGCTCTATAGTGGCATCCATTTCCATTTCAAACAGTGAGACAGCCGCCAGAGCTTATGTGTGGTAAGGCTCACAATATCTTGCCTTTGTTCAAGGAATGTGTTAGTGGGTGTAAAGACTTCCTGCTTTAATCAGAGTGCCACATGATAAAGCCAGTTAGTCCTGTTAGTCAAATGATTGACATACCATCTCCCGTTAAAATGACTGACATACTTCACATCTGCATACATTATGTATAGAATATGAAGCTGCTTTGAGACACAAGAGAGTTTAATAATAAGAGTACAACTACATCAATGCTGTGTGGGATTCTTCAACTATGTGTCTGTGTTTAACCTTTGATAAAGAATAATACAAATATTAAGAGATATGGTTTGTAATTATTTTTGTAAAACAGCCCTTGGGTCTGTTTTCATGTCTTGCTTTCTTCCCATTGAGGGTTTGAACGGAGCGCAGTAAATGGACAAAGAAGTAGAGACGGAGGTGCGGAATA
The DNA here is from genome assembly GCA_036024795.1 of Galaxias rostratus. NCBI lineage: Eukaryota > Metazoa > Chordata > Actinopteri > Galaxiiformes > Galaxiidae > Galaxias > Galaxias rostratus. The sequence continues at coordinate 18,796 of JAVQJS010156879.1, forward strand.
CAAGGCATCTGTGACTGGAGGAGACATGCTTCCTTTGTTGTGATAGCAGGTCAGGGGCATGAAAGCCTGAGCGCCATGCAGTGCAGCCGTCGAGGAGTCATGTGAGGCCTTGTGCTTGCAGACGGAAGAGAAGGGTTAGGATCCACGCTGCCTTCTCCTTTTTGAAATCAACAAGCAGCACAACTCCAAACTGGCTGGTTCCTCTTTTCCCGGTTAATGGAAGAAATCAATTGTAGCTTTCAAGCCGGAGAAATGTTTTCCCTTCACGCTTATATTCTCTGTGCCTACACTGTTATTGCTGAGGGTGGTCAGGGCTTATTTTAGCGAAGCGCTGACAAGCAACTAAAGTACCCCGTGGCTTGAGATCAATATTGTTTCAAGTAACAGAAACCGGATCAACAACCACGGGTGTTTTGCATTGTAGATTTTGTGCCTTTCTTTAAAAAGTAGTTTCTTCAAGTGCTGGTTTCTGTTGTGCTTCCCCAGGTCCACGACTGGCCTGCTCTCTGCTTCCCCTTCAAGCTTACGCTGTGCATCATGAGATGTGACAAAGCGTAAACATAGTTATACAGTAGGCCTGTGGTAAATCACAAGAGCAAAGCGGAAAAGACTGTGAAAGAGATAGGCTGAAGGCTTGAAGGCTTGTGTTAAAAGCAATTGTCTAAAATGTTCTAAGTGTGAGCCAATAGGTTGCATTAGCGTTGTGACTTAAAATCTCAAATGCCTAAAACCAAAAAAAACTGTCATTGAAGTTCTGCCTTGGGTCTGACAACACCGTCAATATAGGCATAGCTAACTTCTCTGCACCTCGTTGGTGTCCTCTTCAACATAGAGGAACGATGTCCATCATGACATGGATATACTCCAGAAGGGAGTGCGCATAGGCAATGCCAGTCTGACCGGCCTCCGTACGCCAACTGGCACACTGAGGGGACGTTCAACATTTACATAACGATGACATCATCCCCTAGCGCCCCTCCACACGCTTTTTGTTGCTACGGTCGCTCTTCAGTCAGGGGCACAGAGCGAGAGGGAGTCTGCACGACTAACCTTCTGTCTGTGCCATACTAATTAGAAGAAAAGATGCACGGAGTGACCTACCTACAAGTGGCAAATAAAACATTTCTTTACATAATGAAATGTGGTAGGCTAAGACAATACCCTGTAGGTAGAACGTTTTTCTTCATTCTTCTGCCACAATGTATTTCCCTTTCTATGTTTATTCACCATAATCAAACAGAATACAAGATTAGGAAATAAAATGGCAATCATTGTAAAGCATGGCTAGTAACCCTTTTAGACAAAGGATACAGTATGCACACCCAAAATAAGTAAGCCCGACAAGCCACCTTTCAGCCTACCATCAGGAAAGATCGGATCAGTGATACTAAGGGGTCAGGAGCCCACAACTTGTCAGACAATTCATGTCGTCTTCATGTTGCATTATAGACAAGCTCCTACTTCTGTCCCTGTTCTGTGACACATTGCATCATTACGAAAGCACAGTTTATAAAGAATTATTGACAATATTGAAACCTATGCAGACACCAAAACTTTTCTTCACACCCTATTTTGCTTCATTTGGACCAATTTGGGTTAGATAATATGAAGGTCATCAATATTACGAGGATAATATGGAATAGACAGTGAAAGTGTTTTGAGTGTTTGTTACCGTAAGAAATAATGGAATTTAGTTTGGACATTATCATGTGGTCAAGCATAATCTGAATCACAATATTTTGTTTCCCTTTGCAACACTTAGCAATTGATTCTCCTTCCAGCTGTGGCCTCAGACATAAAGAGTGAGCAGGAGGAGAGAAGGCATTGTAGTGGGGACCAGCGAATGAGTCAGCATGAGCCAGATACAAAGGAATGAAAAACATATCTTGTGACATGGGTCTGTAGTGTTTGAGTGGTTCAAGACTAGATAGCCATTCAACTATGCCCAAATCCATGCTATTCAACTATGCTCCAGGAAAGAATACCTAACATTCTGAATACCTGAAGTATGTACAATAAAAAAAGAAAGCTTTGCGACTACTTTCAAACTAGCTGAGGCAAAATCAGTTGGGCCCTTGGGACGTAAGGATCGAATTGTATTTGCTTACAGCACAATTATTTTATCGCATATTACAATTTTGATCAATGCCCAAGTCTCTTTATAAACATCCATTATTTGTAATCAATGATTACGGAGAGCCTCAAATTATATTTGGTGTGCAAGTCTTCTGTTGTAGCCTCCTGGTTTCAACAAAACTAATAAATCAGACTTGTTTTTTAGACTCATTTGTTTTTACACCCAAGATGCAATAATAGTATTAGTGTATTGGCCTGCAAATCAATACGTACGTCGCAAACCCACGTCTAATGTTACTTTTAATATAATTTATCCCGAAACCACGTATAACATGGTTTTACATATTGGATATCTACGGTACCTTAACACCATCGTTGCAATGTGGTCTCACCTGCTAGTCCTCCGCCTCCATCACCATGGCCCTTCCGCTTCTGTAAGATGAAATAGGGATTGGCGCGTTCGATGATCCACAAAGCTCCGGCCAGCAATACCTCTTCGGGATTGACCCACATTTTCTTTTTTGTTTTATTAAGAGCACATCGAAACCAGACGAACCAGGCAGTGCCTATATGCAATGACCGCAAATAGGTATTTGGTTGCGGCGCGCAGGTTTGTCAGCAGATTGGTGCACACTAGCAGTTGCGAGACAGCTTGATGTGATCTCGCTTTGCCTACGACGCATGGGCTGTGACAAGATAGGGCTGCTACTACTATTCTTAGATATAGCCCTGCCAAAGTTCACAATGCGAAATAATCGAGATAAGGCACGTAAGAAATAGTTGCTTTTTCCCCAAGAAACGATTCAAACTTCAATGCACAGATGCGTGCAATCATCCGTGCACAACGTCAGCGAAGATAGGGCTTTGCCCCTACCATTACACTAGACTAATGTGCATACAATAACGAAACAATTAATGAAGGTCTAGATATCGGCGAATTACTATTTATATTTAAACGTACAATAGGCTATGCCTACCTTAGTTATCAGATAATTTCCGTATCGCAATTAATGCAAGTACTCGACGAGTATTCAGCCTTTGTTGCTGCTGCTCCAATGATAATCAGGTGTGATTGTCTGACCGGAGCTGTATCGTACTATAGTGGATAAGGCAACACAAAAACCCCTCAATTTGTTATTAACATTTTAGATTATGTGTTACATCAATTCTTTGATAAAGCAAAACTAATCCGATTACTCCAAATAAATAAGGCAATGAAACGCAACAGAAATACCAGCCCTTACAGAGTCTCTACTGCACAGTCGAGCTCTATCAACAACGCGCGTCACGGTGTGAACACATCGTTACGTCACCTTGGTGGGAGGTGATTACAGTGATAAAGGTGTGTGAAAAACCTGAATGATATTTTTTGTAGACGATAAATTGACAGGAAGTTCTGTGAATGTACTGTTGTCATCGAGGAAGTTGGCCTTTTGGAAACCAAGCTAGTTGGTTCGGACGTATTGATTGGTTGGGGTTTTATCAATATGCATTTTCTTAATTTTGTTATGAGTTCGTAATTATATATAATTGTACATATAGACAAGCCGACAGAAATTCATTCTGAAATGGTATAGAAAAATACGAAACAGGTTTTCAAGTCAAAAGTACCAAATCAACTAAAGAGGGGTTTAGTTACACGAATCAGTTTTAAAATTAACCTCATCCGACATACTGTCACTCACTGAGGCTGCTGATCGACTAGTCGCTTTTACCGCAAAAGGTTTCGAAAAGGCAAGAAGGAGGCAATATAGGGCGTAAAAACTCTATGAAGATTGTTATTGTGGTTTAATTGGGTTGCAGATAGGAACTGGGTATTTACAGTCTCCAACCCCCTCGCCTGCATCCACAGTCGGGGGTTCCATGAGTGTGTTTTCATGTGTTTTAATGGGTGGGAAGCTGAAGCACATTTGTTCCAAAACTCAGTGACCTCACTCAAGTTCCCCTTGCCTCCTCCTCACCGTGCCTTGTTGTTTTTCTGTTATACGTTTGTTATCCGGCTTCTGTATTTCTATAAATTGGATAGTTAAGACATTTTGGTTTCTCAGAACATCCGCCAATTTGTGGCTGACTTGGTTTATGTGTTAGAATATCTTCCTATCAAGAAGAGCTATGGGCACCTCCTTCTTCACGTCCTCCTAACCCAGTACCTAGAAACGTATTATCTTTGAATATTCAGTTGCGGAAATGTTGTTTCACTAATCACATCCCTTTTTAAAATCCTTTCCTTAGTATTTGGAGAAGCAGAAATGTAAGGTTTTGCATTTTGTGGAAATGGTCCTTTCCCTTGACAAAACAAATACATTGTGGAGATTTTTTAAGATTCTCCAGAAAACATGCAACTTTCCCTGAAGAAGTTTTACAATGATTGAATTGAGGTCTTTTGGTCTTGGGTTAGGTCTGTGGTTGCCAATCCAGTCCTCACGTCTTGTCAGGAATGGGATCTTCCCCAGTGTCTGTATACCTGGCGCAATTAGGCAAGGCCTTGCTGTTTGTGACTTATTACATCAGAAGTGCTGGAAACTGGGAAGATTAAATACCTGGAATAGCTAGGGTACTTTAGGATGGGATTGATAACCACAGGGTTAGAAAATATGTTTATGCTTGTTTTAAAACGAGTTATTTGAAAACCTATAATGTAATCAGGATCAAGACACATCTAAATGTTTAAACACATTCTCATGTATAACATATTATTTTGCCTGTGTGATATGTGCCTTTTTAATCAATAACCATTCTCTTTTGAGGATTTAATAAATAGTTTAAAGCCTCAAAAAAGAATGATCATAATTTTACAGGGCTCAAATAAAAATACATTCCTGCGTACCTAAATACAGAAATATTTAATTAAATGAGCAGAGTTCTTATGGCGGAAAAGGTTCCACAGCACTGCATCATACATTTCAACCATGTCATCGTGATGGTGACGCTGTCACCTGCAGCTACATAGTGCCTTCTGTCTTTACGCAGAAGAACTACGACTATTTTTAAAATACTGCATGTGATTATATAAATGTCCAGTAGAGGGGAATATATGCCCTTCATTCCCATTACCATACCATCAAGTATGGTGGCTTTCCTCACTTAAATCTTTTTCTTGACACCGGAGAAACAATTTGCAAAGGTCAAGATTGAAGAAAACAAATCTAAGACCTAATACAACTGTCCAAGTTCAAAAGCTTTGTATGTAAATTAAGTTTTACGTTCCAAATACACTTCTTGCCTTAAACTAATGCCAAGCATATGGTCGCCACACCCCTATAAAAATGAAAAGGCACAGACGTCTTGCAATTTCTCGTTACTGTAGCTGCACGTATAAGGAAAGGATGCATTATCATAATGTTAATTGACACCTCACTTGCCTAATTTGGACTTTCCTCTATTCTCCCATGATACTATTAAAGAACACAAGCACACACTAGCAAATCCCTCCTCACCAGGGTCCTACAACTCGGTCCTACTGTCGGAATTTGTCTAACTGGCTACTATTCCCCTTGGAAAACTAAGACAGCGTTTTTTGAAGCCCCTTCTAGTTTAAGACACTGCGGTGTGTTCTCAGAATGGAACAGGCTGCGGCCTGATGACCAAAGAGAGTTCAGGTGCCACCTGGGAACACCCCCACTAATGTGCCACTGAGCATGGCATTTACCCCGAAATTGCCCAAGTGGGTTTGTTGCTGCAATCTCAATGTAAACAACCTTGGATAAGAGTGTTCGCTTAATGACAATGGCATGACGATGAAGTAAAAGGATGACGTTCTGCAACAGCTGGCATTCTGTGAGCCGTAAGGAGGGAACACCAGAGGGGATGGCCTGGTTGTATCAGAGCCATCTGTCCATATCGCCATGATTGTTGAAGTAAGGTAAAAGGTCATTCCGTATGACACACTTGTGCACAAAACTGGCACAAACGCATGGGTCATAGCTAGTATATGAAGATGACCAAGCACATTTATTCAATAATGCACCCTCAAGCATGCAGATTCTGTAACTGAAGGTTGTCCGGATATATGGACCTTGTTGACTGTATCTTGATCTACTTTCATTTGTTGGTATTTATAAATACCAACCATTCTAAATACTAAAGGTTATATTAAACATTGACTCAAACCACATACTATCAACATTATTCGATTTTTTTAATCCAACAAATTGTAACTCACAATCATACACGTGCAACATAATACTGGAAGAGTAGGGCAATGCTACAGAGCATACATACAATTTCC